>PVIH01004315.1:0-142538 GCA_004025045.1 Sigmodon hispidus
GAAAATTGAGAATCAATCTCCCCAAGGACCCAGCAATACCACTTCTGGGTGTATACCCTAAAGAGGCACATTCACACTCCAAAGGTATTAGCTCAACTATGTTCATAGCAGCATTATTTGTAATAGCAAGAACCTGGAAACAACCTAGATGTCCCTCAACTGAAGAATGGATTAACAAACTATGGTACATCTACACAATAGGATACTACTCAGCAGTAAGAAAAAATGATATCCTAAAATTCACAGGCAAATCGATGGATTTGGAGAATATCCTCCTGAGCGAGGTATCACAAACTCAGAAAGATAAGCAAGGGATATACTCACTCATTAGTGGTCTCTAAACAAACAAACAAGAAAAAAAGCCAAGCGTGCCCAAGC
This sequence comes from Sigmodon hispidus, assembly GCA_004025045.1. Taxonomy (NCBI): domain Eukaryota; kingdom Metazoa; phylum Chordata; class Mammalia; order Rodentia; family Cricetidae; genus Sigmodon; species Sigmodon hispidus. Next base: position 379 of record PVIH01004315.1, read on the forward strand.
TGCAAACCACAACCACTGAACAGCTTGGGATCAGAAAGACCCTGGACTGACACTTCGGATCCCACTCCACCTATAGGAACACCTGACTCACTCTTGAGGGAGGGGGGACAAAACTGGATTTGCCAGGAGTGGAAACTGAACTAAGTAATTTTGGGCCAGTGGGACCATGGGACTGTCTGTTGCCTGCCCAGGGAAGGGATGGGGAGTTGTGGAGAAGAAAAAATGACCTGATGTGGCAGGAGGGGGAAGGGACCTTGAGTAAGGATACACAGGGATAGAAAAAAAATTCAGAGGGAAAGCTGAACACAAAGTAAGTTTATGTGTAGCAAACTTATTTGCATTATCATCCTTGATAATTCATGCTTAATATTTTTATTTTCTTTATAGTTATTGTTAACTTATTAGCATTTTAAATTCATTTTACTGTTTTTCTTGATAAATACAAAATAAATAAAGAGAAAAAAAAACAGTGACTTAGAAAATGTCTCTTCTTACTGAAGGTCTATTCAGGCTTAAGAATGTATATCTAGACTCCTTGTCTTAGCTAACTTTATTAAACTTAAGCTATTTGGAGAAACTGATTCTTTTAAAACTTTATTTTTTGACACTAGAAAAAAAGCTTCAATTCAATATAATATTTAGAGCCAAACCTGACAGAAATAAATTGTAAAGACCTAGTTTTGCAAAAGCTGCTAACATATTAAAGACTGTTAAGAAACACAAAAGGTCAGTCATCCTTATAAATAATCAAAGTTCTTTTCATTGTAGCCATGCAAAGTACTCATGTAATTAGTTATGGGGATGAGCTTTACTTAGGTCCTTGTGTATGCTTTCAGGGTTGAGCTTAAAACAAGTAACTAAAAACAAAGTTTGTCTATTCAGATATACCTGGGCAGGCCTCATACTTCAGAGATCTGCAGAATATAGCATTTAAAATGTTTATTAAAAAGCTTAATATATATCAGACAAAGATTTCCAGATTCTAACAGTGAGCCTAGGTCTCCAAAGATTACAAGGCACCATGATGTCTCCCCCTGATTGTGGTGGTGCTGACCTGGGCAAGATGCTCAAGTGCATCTCCTGCCACCAGGACCTTTTCCAGTCTGTGGAAAAGTCACAGGACATTGGAGAATTATCTGCATCCTTTTGTTTAGACAAAGTAAGGTCAGTCTTCTCCTCTATGTCCCTCTACCATGGGAAAAACTCCAACCGTATGGGCCTGGAAGCTTAAGACTGGATTCTGTTCTTATACTTCTGCCTCCAACAATGTGGAGACCTGTGTATGGCTAACTGGTTATGTACTGGTCTCTGTCATTTTTAGTAGGTTTGGAAGCTGCTTGATCTGCACTCAGAATTTATTCTTCTCAGATCTCTGCACGTAATACTAGATTAGCTATAATTTTGTCACCTTGATAACATCAGACAACCAGATCTTTCTGTAAGGCTGTAGAGAGCTTGGTAGCTCATTTTAAATGTAAAATAAAGCCTTGGGTTCTTTTAAAGCTACTAGAGCCCTTGACAGATTAGTAATACTAAAATATTCAAAGCCTTTATTTCCTTTTGTAAAATAAGAATTTGTATTAGTTTCAGAGAATCCTAAAACTTGCATCTACTTCACAGAAGTCAAAAGAATTTTAGATATGTACAGCCTATGTTTTCTCCACTTGTCTCTTCCTGAGGATGATATTTTTCTCTCCTGGTTTTGGGACTCTTATCCTTCCCAATTACTAAGACTATGGGCCTAACATAATTTCTATACAAATCTGGTTGTACTCAAAGATCAAAACTACAGGGCTTTAAGAATGGCAATAAATGCAAATGTCACCGCCCTAGAAAACTGTTAGCTAATGGCTCTTAAGTCCCATTACTTTGAAACCCTGGACAGGCAGGACCCATGATTGGGTCCTATTATCGGTATTTGTGAAGTGGGGAATGTGGGCCTAGAACAGTTTGACCACTCAGGAATGCAGCGCCCAGAACAGATCAGAGGACAACTTATAAGACATGGTTCTCTCTACTGTGAGGATTCTAGGGATTGAATCCGAGTCATCAGTCTCAGTGACAAGCATTGACACAGCTCTTCTCCCTGAGTCACCATGCTGGGCCACTTTTGCTGGGTTCATCTCCTTTAATCTGGAATAGTTTTGTACTCCCTTTGGTTTCCAGGGTTCTTGTTTTTATTGATCAAGATTAGTTATTTTATAGATTTTTCTCAGCTTGGGTTGCATGTTTTCTTTTGACTGGACCCAGGCCATGCAGTGTGAGAAAAAATGTCCAGGAAGTAATGGTAAATCTTCCCAGTGCCTCATATTCCTCAGGCACCAAGAGACCCTCAAAGTCAGATGAAGTAGTCAGCCATATGAAAGAAGCTGGAGTGGCCAAGAAGGGTGAACAACTCCTAGGAACTGGAAGACTCTCTCGGACCTAAAGTCTTAGACAAGAGTGAACAAATACCTTGGAACATCAGTCATACAGTCTCAAGGAAATGTCACTTACCCCATTATTAGACAGTACCTACTGTGATGATTTGGTGAAGTACCTTCAAAGTTTGCTCATGATGGACATAGGCTTACCCTTTATCTTTTGTATGCATATTATGTATAAATAGTTGAGGCATCAAGCATACTTAGTTATATCTGGTAATTTAGCACCTCATAATGATTCTTATTTGAGCAAAGTAATTGCTAGAATGCTTGTCAAATGATGGTTTGGTTGACTTTCTTCTATAGTGAAAATTAAAGGCAAGTGGCAAGTAGTGGGGAAGCATTATTTTGGTTCTTACATGCCTAAAATTTGTCCATTGCTAGCTGTTTCAAAATGATTCCATATAACTTTTAAACACAATGCATGTGTTGTTCTTTTTATAATTATCTAGTGTCTCATAGCTTCTTCATTCATTCGTCAGTGTTAGGCCCTGTTTGTCTTCCTTTCTTGACTAGCATGTTTAATTTTGTAATGTACTCAAGACTACCCATAGCAGAGGGTACAACCACACTAGCCCAAGGACTCCTATTACTTACATTTCTTTTGAAATTTGACTACACTTTAAATTCCTTTATTGTATGTATATAAGAGGTGTCATGTGCCATGCATGGTGCACATACATGGCAGTCAGAAGACATTAGGTGTTGGTTCTCTCATTCTACCATGTGGGGCTCAGGAATCAAACTCAGATTGTCAGGGTTGGCAGCAGATCCTTTTACCCATGGACCCATCTTGCCAGCCTGTGCTTGTTATTCTCTGAGGATCTCCTTTCTTTTAGTATAGCACCTGCACTACTTGGGTCGGTGAGTCAGGCTCAGGCCTGGAGATTGGAAAAGACACAGATGGTTGGGGTATTCATCCAAGGAAAATGCCATTTCTTGAAGGTCAATCTCAGACTTATGTATCCGGTGCTACCAGGGGCATAGCACAGTGGAAATTCCCCAGGTAGCTGGAAAATTACTGACTCTAGGTGAACAGCTGAAACTTCCTCTTTTAACACCCCGCCACCCCAGGCAGAAAGGCAGAAAAATACCAGATAGGGATGGTACATAGAATGCAGCTGGCAATCCACAGGCTGTGTCCTTCAAGGCTCAGAGTTTAGGTCAAGGTCAGAGCAGGGGCCTACATTTTGGCATACCAATATGTACCAACACTCTATTTTCTTTACCTGAGCCCTGGAATCACCCATTTTTTTCCCTAGAAACTCTGATTCATTTATTGGGGTTAACATTGTGAACTAACAATTGGGACATTGCTTGTGGTAGGTATTCATGCAGCTATTAACATTGTCAGTGTTTGTAGATTTCTCAAATGAACAAAGCAGAAAATACAGATGTGGATGTAGAAACACACACACACACACACATACACACACATTCTTTCCTTAGTCTGTATTTCTGTATAATTGTATATTGGAAACCATATATTCTTATTGCTGCTTCCAATCCAAACCCACAGGGTTAGTTCTATTCTAGTCTCTTCAGGATTTGTCTGATTATTAATTAATTAATTATTAATGTTTAAACTGTAGACCTTTCTGTGTTTGGGGGAGGGTAATTCAGCACATCTACGGAATGTGTAACAGGAATTTTATGACTGCATTGATATAAAATACTATATCCTATAAGGAAGAAAAAGATAAAAGTGTTATGCACCAGTAAAATATGAATTCTAGTTGATATTTGATGAAAACTCAGAGTCAGATACTGGGAAAAAGCTAGAATATCAGAGAGAGGAAACAGGCCACAGTCAATTTTCATCTGGCCAACTTCTCAGGGTAAAAGCTATCTTCAAGAGTCTTCAGCCTGGCTTGTTGATTCTACAGAGTACCTCAATGTCTGCCTTAGATATCTTCTTCACCCAGTTGTTTCACTTCTGGGTTCAACTCTGCATCATGATCCTAGAGTTAGGAATAAAGGTGTGAGCTACTACTGTTTTGTTGTTAGGCCTTGAACTCACAGAAACACAGAATCCTGAGTAGTAGGATTAAAGGTGTAGGTCATCACTCAGTCTTTCCTGAGCTGGGATTAAAGGTGTCAGTTACCACTCTCTGACTCTCAATGCTTGACTGTAAAAAGGCATCACTTCACTCATGGGAAATTGGTTTGTCCCAGCCCTTGCTGATGGCTAAGAAAATATTTATAGAAAAAAAGATGGCTGAGCCCCTTTGTAGGAGTGGAGAAAGACTGTGGCACATTTTACCCTGTAGTTCCTCCATTCCAGCCTCAAGGGAAGCTGGGAAGTGTAGTCTTTTTTTTTTAAGAATTCAACTTTATTGAATAAGCATAAAATGCAGCCCAAATATGTACTTTATAACCACACTCACTTAAAAGCTTGATTTTTTTCTTTTCTTTGAGTTTATTTCTACATTTTAGCACCTTGAAATTCTCTAGCAATTTTATCACCATACACCTGAAGACCTTTTTCTATCCATTATCCTCTATAGGACACTTCATATATGCTGTTTTTAAAAATAATTATTTTATTAATTCTTTGAGAATTTTACAACAATCCTGATCATTTCCCAGTCCCTTCATATTCACTTCTCACCCCTGGCTGCTGTAGAACCATGGACCCAGACATAACCCATTAGCAGCAGCTAAGGCCCATATGTTGCCATGGCAATGGACGACAGTATAGACCACTTAGATCAGCATGGCCATAGGGGAGGAATGGCCCTCAGACACCACCCTGGTCCAGATGGTAGTCCAGACTCTAAACATCCACATGGACTTCAGTAGTATAGAGCCATGGACATCAGCACAGGCCCCAGCTTTGGTTGGGCCACAGATTTAGACATGGTCCTAAGCTTCAGCTTGGTCCCAGAGGTCACCATGGCTCTTGGTGGCATCACAAGTCACTCAGATCATCAACATGGCCCTGGTGGCAGCATGGCTCTGGGACACCAACATGGACTCAAGTGGGTGTCTAGGCTCCGGGCATCTGCTTGGTCTTCAGCGGTGACTGGATTCATAGACATCAACATAAACCCTGGATGTTATATGGACATATACCTAGACATGGCCCTTGGCAGCAGCTCATGCCAAGACATCATCATGGCCCTGGGCTGCAATGTAGGCCACTCATCTAGGCATGGCCCTGGAGGTAGCACTGCCCTTGGACACTAACATGGCTGAGGTGGTAGCCCAAATCCAGACCCTGGGCATCCCTGGAGCCTTTGGTGGGAACATTCCACAGATGTCAACACAGGCCCCTGCTGGGGGAGGACCATGGACCCAGATATGCCCTTGGCAGTAGCCTGGACCCAGATACTACCCTTGTCCTGAGTAGCAATCAGGCTACCCACATCAGCCTGTTCCTTGCCACCTTTGCTCTGCATCTGAAGTGGCATGGTGTCTTCAGCAATTGGAATTTACCTTCCATCTCTGGAGGATAATCAAAGGCAATAGCAATAGTCTGTAATGTCTTGGGGAGTCTTTTGAATATCATTGACCAACAACTCAAAGAGAGCTTTTTTATGTCTGGTGTTGGGGTTGTGTTAGGTGGTCTTTGGTTCTTAGAGGAAACATTGTCAGCACAAGTGAGAAAATTTCATTTAAACTTTATATGTATACTTATGCATGGACTTGTATGTATTACATTATGTATTATAGAATTTTTAGGCAGATCATTAATAGTAGATGGCTTATGATACCCTTACTGTTATTTAATCCCCTCCCCTCCTTTCTTCTGTATATATCTTCAGATACTCTTCCTAATTAGAGTCGCCCTATTTATCCCATTTTTCTGATCAGAAAACATGTACCTTGCTGTTCCATTCTCTGCTGCACACTGTCCACCATGGTCCCTTTCTGTTTTCTGGTTTCTTCATTTTCTTCAGGATATGTACTCACATCTGAAAATTTAGAGGTAGAGTCTTCAATGGGAAATTACATGTGTTGTTTGTTTTTCTTGGTCATGGTTTTCTCACCTAACATGATCCTTTTTAGTCCCATCCATTTACCTACAAAGTTCCTAATTTCATTTTTCTTCACAGTTTAATACTATTCTATGTACATAAATATATATAGTATATGTAATATATATAATACATACACTAGTATATATACCACATTTTCATTTCTGTTTGTCATTTAGAGGACATTTAATTGTGTCCATTTCCTAGCTATTGTAAACAAAGAAGCAATGAACATGGCTGAGCAGGATGTCTGTAGAATATTCCTTTACACTGTGTAAATACATATCACTGTGATTGGTCTAATAAAGAAGATGGCTGGCCTATAGCTAGGCAGGATAAGGTTAGGCAGGAGAACCAGACTAAGAGAATGCTGGGAAGAAGGAGGAGGAGTCTGAGGAATCAACAGGAGATGTCACAAGACACAGATGACACAGGATGAGAAGCATGTACACAAGATAGATGAACCTTGGGGTAGCATATAGATATATAATCTAAATGGGCCAATTTAAGTTATAAGCTTAAGCTATTGGCCGAGTATTTATAATTAATATTAAGTCTCTGCATGGTTATGTGGGGAGTGGCTGGTATGACAGAAAAGTCCACCTACAGACCTATGAGACACAATGAGGGCAGTTCTAAGAGTCAAATTCTTAGCCAAGTGCCTACATAAAATAATTGGAGAGATTTCATTTTAGTAACTTAAAAGCATACTTTAAAGCTCTAGAACAAAAGGAAGAGATAATACCCCAAAGAAGTAGATGGCAAGAAACAATCCAACTCATGATTGAAATCAATGAAATAGGAATAAACAAAACAATACAAAGAATCAATGAGATAAAGAGTTGGTTCTTTGAGAAAATCAGTAAGATCGACAAACCTTTTCCAAATCAACTAAAAGGTGGGGAGAGAAGATCCAAATCAACAAAATTAGAGATGTCAGGGGGGACATTACAACAGACACCAGAGAAATCCAGAGGATTATAAGGAAATGTATAAGGACCATTTAGAAATCTGTACTCTGCCAAATTGTAAACCAATATGAAATTGATAGATTTCTTGATTCATACCACTTAACAAAGTTAAGTCAAGATCAGATAAACAATTTAAACAGACCTATAACCCCTAGTAAAATAGAAGCGATTCAAACTTTCCCAATCAACAAAAGGCTGAGGCTAGATGGATTTATCCCAGAATTGTACAGGCCTTCATAAAAGAATTAATGTCAACGTTCTCCCACCTATTTTGCAAAATAAAACAGAAGAAACATTGCCTAATTTTTTTTCAAGGCCTCAATTACTCTAATACCTAACCCATACCAAAAAAAAAAAGAATGAAATTACAGACCAATTTTTCTTATGAACATAGACAGAAGAATTCTCAATAAAATACTTGAGAACCAAATCCAAGAACATATTAAAAAGATCATCCATCATGATCAAGCAGGCTTCATTCCATAGATGCAGAAATGACTCAACATATGTAAATGTAATCCATCATATAAACACACAAAAGAGAAAAACCTCAAGACCATCATATTACATGCAGATAGGCCTTTGATTAAATCTATTTTGAATAAAGAAAATAAAGAACCCAGAATGATGGCAGCTAAAGGTGTAGCTCTGTGGCAGATGCTGCCCAGCAAGCCCGAGGTCAGGTGTTTATGTCCAGTTCTTCTATTTATAGTTTTGGAATGTTTGTCTGGTGAGTGGCATTACTGGTCACCTCTTATTCCCCCCCCCCTGTTTTCTCCACCCAAGAATGCTTGATGTTCCCCATATATTATAGGTTAGAGCCCCAGGGGACCCCAGCAATGGCAGGAGTGAGTCCAGGATGGCCATTTCCTCCATGTAGATGGTTCTTTACTGCTTCTGCATAAGTTAAAGTTTACCTTGAAGCTGGAAAGGGACCCAAAGCTAGGCCACCAGGCAGCCTGCCCCCTCCAGACCATCATGCAGTTCATTTTAGGCCTTTCAAGTGCAAGCTTCCCACTTTTCACTTAACAGCCTTGAGACTTCCTGCAACAGGTGATGTGAGGGGCTGCAGCCTTGAATTCTCTCCCCTGCCCTGGCCTCTGTGTGTGAGGAACCCCACAGTAAGGGAACCCCATGATGTGTGAGTTCACTCGCTTCTGCCCTCCCTCCTCGTGCCAATGTACGTTTCTAAGAGAGAAAGCATTCCAAGGCTACCCTGTTCAGGACTGAAGGAGAGGTGAAGAGCCATGGAGAATGTTCCGCACACACTCAGCCTTTTCCCTTTTCACTCACTTCTACCAGCCCCTCAAAATTCCTGTACCTCACAGCAACAGTTCTGGGTGTACGAGTAAGCCTTTTGCATGGAGGCATGTGGCTGAGACAATGATCTTGGACTCACAACCTTCAACTTCCAAATCTGTGTCTATTCAGCAGTGCTGCAGGTAATTTGGATACGAACTAGTCAGATTTCATGTGTGTCTGTGTGTGGGGGGAGGGGAGTGAGGGGGAGGTGATCTCTCAGCACATACAGCCACGCCCACCATTGATTTTAGTGTTTAAAATAAAGCATGCACAGGCATTTCTAACACAGAACCAGGAACAGATAAACTGGTCCTGCTTGCTTGTAGGCAAAATAAGTGTTTCCAAAGGGAATGAAGAGTTTATTCTGTGCCCGATATGAATGACTATCTCTCAGCAGTGCAGATTGGAACTCAGGCTCCTCCACAAAATTTGTGTTACATAATGCCAGATTAAAAGAAAGGCATAAATCAATGCTGGATTTGTGGGTGGGGACATCAGGGATGAAGGTTACAGCAAAACAGGAAATCTCTACTGTAGGCTTCAGGATCTGTGAGATGGCAGGCTTAGCTTTCGGGCTAGCGGAAGAGAGTGTCAATGTAATACATTCCAGTGTTTATAGCCCATAGTCAAAGGGATGTAAAGTCTGGTTGACGGGGTCAGTGATATCTGGAGATGGCCTGAGCTCCAGGTCGGCAACATTCAGCCTCCCATGACCACCACAGAGTTCTAGGTCAGTCAGAGAGGCTGCAGAATCTTCATTGCAGGAATGGCATTTTCAGGGCCCTTCAGGCCACACATGTGTTTCTCACAGTTTCCTATGTCTTTAGAAGATCACAAATTTGGTGGGATTTAAATCTTGCTCGTTCAACTCCATGCATAGATAACCATATTGTAGATGCTTGTTTCTCAGAAACTTAGCTTATAAAAATACCCCCCAAAAGTATTTTTAAAAAATGCTGTCTAGGGTGATTCTTTATGAAAAGTCAGTGCTTAATTTGGGGACATCATGTGTTTGCAGTTCCCTCTTGCTCACGTACACACTTGACCCTGAACATTTTCAGACTGAGTAAGATACTGGGGTCACAGAGTGAAATTTGTGGACTAGGCTGCTATGGGGCATATTGCCCTCTATGGGTGCTATGGCTACAATGATTGTTTTGGTTTAGTCCCTGGATGTAGCTTAAGATCTAGGCATAGTTCATATTCTTTTGATTCTCCGGGAATATAAGCCTGACTGCTGTTTTCACTAACCTAACCCATGCTTAAAGGGCAGAGGCAGGTGCATTTTTTGAAAATACTCTCTGGGCTGGGAATATATCTCAGAAACAGAACATTTGCTTAGCATTCTCAAGGCCATTGGCTCCACCCCCAATCACCACCAGAAGATAAAATATTTTTGGAGCAGAAGAACATCAAACAGAAAGTTGTGTGCTTGAAATTTCTGTTATTCCCAAACTTTGGATCCAAGGAAGGTAAAACAGGTCATTCTTCAAGAAGCAGAAATTGTCTTTTTCCTTTGGATATAATTGAATTACCCTATGCTAACTTGACCAGTAAGATGTTAGCTGGTAAGCCTTGGAAACTTTTTGAGCAGATGACTATGTTGCCCTCTAAAACAGAGCCTGGCAAACTTTGATGAGTCTTTGTAGACAAGTAAAGATCTTGGAGAGACTGGAAATGCCTTTTGTTGTGGAGAGAGAACAGTAGATGAGTTGGCCCACAAAGAACTCTTACAGGACTCTAAAAGAACCCTTTAGGCATGATCAGTTGGCCTCCCCAAGACTCCCATGCTAAAAAGTGAATTTCTGAATAGTTAGTACAAGAACAAGCATTTACTGAGAAGTAACGCACCAGTCACCACAGCAGGGCTCTGGCTCCAGCCTCGAGGATGTGGTGACTGAGCTTTCAAGTGTAGCATGAGCCAACAAATTTGTACTGTGTTCTGTTTCCTCTTCCCACTCAAACCCACATTCACCCAAGAACCTATTTTCTCCCAAATCTGCTGTCCACCTTTTGAACCCTTTTATGCTCTTTGAAGCCTATTATTTTTTTACTCAAATTCTGGAAGCTTCTAATACAACTGGTAAACGCAGAAGTATAGAAATCGTTTGTTGCCAGTTGTTTGCACAGATCAATTACTTCTCTAAAACATGATTTTTTTCTTTCCTTTTTTTTCTGTCTGTCTTTCTTGTGTGTGTGAATATTCTGAGGCATGGAAGTTCTACTGTGCGTCTTTGATCTGAAGTAAAGTGGAGCCACCCTAAATGCCATTCCCTTCCTGTTTCTCTTCCTCTGTGTTCAATTCTGCATTTTGGCTTCTCACAAAGCACCCCCAGTGGCCCTGAATATTTTCTTTCTTGGCTACAGTCTCTGCCTGGCCCTGCTGTATGTAGGGTTTCTGACCCTCTTTCCGGATACTCATTGCTTGTCTGAAGATGACATCACACATCTATCCATTCACTGTAGCTGCACGATGGTCATATTCTCCAGCTCCTTTTAGCTCTTCAACTGGTCTCATTTTATAGCTATCATCAATTTAGTGACACAGTCACAAACAAATGCCAGCCCTTTTGGCTCCCATGCTTAGTTATCTGAATGACATTACTGACGGAGTCTGTCACAGATAATGGAGAATTAAAATGTGTTAACAGTCATAGCAAGTGGGTTAAAAGAAAATCACTGTAGGTTTTCCTGGTTTTTGTTTTCTCAGAACATTTAGACTTTGAAACACTCAGGTCAAGCTGCAGACACCAGAGGGCAGGAGAGGCTTCATTTTCAGCTGGGCTTGCTGATGCCAGAGTGAAGTCTGCACACTTGTTTCCAATGCTGTGCTTACAGCATTCCCACCTGTGACCCCTGCACGTCTCCTTCGGGTCCACGCAGTTCCTCTGTGGTGAACCCTGACAGCCCTCTTGCATTTGTAAACATCCAATTGACTCTGCTTTGGCTGGAAAAAGAACATCTGGGTCAATTGGGCAGTTTTTGCATCTGTGTCATGTGACTTGCTCCCGTGGTGCACCCTCCTGAACATCTTCATTCTTCAGAATATTAGCATATGTTCCTAAACATCCTCATTCTTCATATGTCCAAAGAGGCTTTAGAATCAGAGACATGTGATACTTATTAACCTTGTATGTCTAATAGTGAAAGCCATCAAATCTCTTCTGGTGTGTGTGTGTGTGTGGTGTATGTATGTGTGTGCGTGAATGTGTATGCATGTGTGTGTGGTGTGTGTGTGTGTATATATGTGCATATGTGTGGTGTGTGTGTGTATCTATGGATGTATGTGTGTGTGTGTTTCCCTAAATGATACTGGAAATTTCAAAGCAAGTTATTTGACTAGACAGTTTCATTTTTTAAGCAGTGATCAAATAACAAGAAATTTTTATCCTGAGGAGATTCTGAAGCGTTTGTCTTCTGTGATTGGAAAAGTCTCAGCTTCAGTTTGGGGACAGTTAGAGTTTATTGTGCAGGGACTAAATAGGAGAGCTGTGAACTATTTCTCCGATCATCTCTAGTGAGAGGAACCAGTGGAGCTGTCATCCGGCTGACTTTGGAGACTGACTGACTGACTGACTACTACCCACTGCCTATCTTTCCTCAGGTTTCTCCCTGTGCCCTACTCTGCTTATGCCAGGCTGTCTTCCTGGCTCACTCCGCCCCCTTGCTGGAAACTCCTTCCTGTCCCTCATCCCCAGTAGAGAAGTGGCCTCCCCAGGGGGGCCTCCCTTCACTGGCCTTTTTCTCCACAAATGGCAGCCTTGTTGGATCTTTCCATGAGACCCCCAGTTCACCTGTAGTTGGCTTTGAACAACCAGAGACTGGGAGCCCCCAGAAGTGAGGGCTGTCTTCTATCTCCCCCAGAGTCTGTCCATGTAAACCAAGAACCTCGCTCATGGCTATCATATAGAAACTGGACCTCTTGGAAGCTTAGTCTACCCTTTCTCTTCCCACCTGTCCTCTGAGGACCCTCATCCCAGAGGGTCTTGAGATACTAATTTGTAGTAGTAGGTTTCTGGCCTGTCTGGCCTGTGGTCCAGACCGGCAGACCTGCAGTCCCACAGAAACACACAAAGGTCATATTAATTTTATGCTGACAGTCCTATGGCTCAGTCATATAACTTGCTAACTCTTAATTATTAAACTAGCCCATGATTCTTATTTTGTTTAGCCATGTGACTTGGTACCTTTTCTCAGGAGCATTTCAACTTCTTTCTTCTGCTGGATACCTTCTATTGGTAGTATTTCTGTGGTGTCTCTCTGGCTTCTCTGCTCTGTTCCCAAAGTTTTCTTAGTCTGGTACCCCTGCCCACACTTCCTGCCTGCCTTTGGCCAATCAGCCTTTTATTAAACCAGTAAGAGTGACAAATATATACAATATACCAGAACATACTCCCACAGCACTAATATTTTTCCTCAAATGATCCCAGAGAAAGGAAAATCACACAGGGGCCAAGAAGAATCAGCAGCCAGGCTGGGTCCCCACCCAGTTATCATTAAGTTCTGTCTCCTGTCCTCTTAGGCCTCTGCAAGGCTGCCTACCCTTCATCTAATCTAAGCATTAAAATGGATGTGCCCCTGGGTCTGTGTGCTTTTGTTTATGAAGGTTTCTATGGTGATTTTTTGTATATTTAATAAAACCAGTCTGGAATATTAGAGGACAGAATCACCCACAGTCAAGCCATGAAGGTCAGAGTAGTGATCCATGCCTTTAATCTCATCACTGGGGAGACTGGGATTCTTCTGTATTTCTGTGAGTTCAGGGCCTAATAGCCAGGCAGTGGTGGTGCATACTATTAGTCCCAGCACTTGGGAGGTAGAGGATCTCTGTGAGTTAGAGGCCAGCCTGGTCTACAGAGTGAGTTCTAGGACATCCAGGACTGTTACACAAAAGACCCAGTCTTGAAAAACTAAAACAAACAAACAAAGGCTGGAGAGATGTCCTATGATATTCCAGACACATTTTATTAAATATCTATCACCATCAGTTCCAGTGTTATATAAACTTTTCTGATATTTATGTTTTATGGTTTTCTTTTTTTAACCTGACTTTCCTTATGGGCTTGTTGGCTGTGACCCTGAGATGGAGGAAAAGGTTGGCCTTCAATATGCTCACCATATTACATTTAAATCTTTTTCTTCTTCTTCTTCTTCTTCTTCTTCTTCTTCTTCTTCTTCTTCTACTACTACTACTACTACTTTTTTTCTTCTTTTTCTTCTCCTTCTTCTTCTCCTCCTCCTCCTTCTTCTTCTTCTTTGTCCTTTTACTCTAGTGACCAGTACTGAATTTAGCTCAACAAGTGACCATTGGATAAATAATGATATGGGCACACTAATAGAGTGAGCTAGAGCTACATTTCTATTTATTTATTTATTTATGATGGCTTGGTAATGATGACTGGCAGATTTTACATGGATCTTTAAAATTCATTCTTAGGGAGCATTAACATTGAGAATAAAACTGTCACATCTATTCTGCATGGCACATTTTAGTTCATCTAGTATCTCTCAGAGTATTCTAGAATATGAGCAGACGCTCATCCAGGCCAAGCAGTCAGCCAAGAGCTCACTTCCTCAGAGGCTACATGGCAGATTTCATCTACAATCTCTACCATCTCATGAACACATGGCAACTAAATTTCTTGATATTGACACAAGAAATTTGTAGCAATAAACTTTATAAAGCTCAGCCTATTTGAACCACACAAAATTTAACATGGAAAGATGACATCACACTTCTTTGTATATTTCTTTTTCTGTGTGTGTCACTCCTTAATGTTGGGAGTAGTAAAAAGTTGAACTTTATTCTCTCTCTCTCTCTCTCTCTCTCTCTCTCTCTCTCTCTCTCTCTCTCTCTCTCTCTGTGTGTGTGTGTGTGTGTGTGTGTGTCTCTGTGTGTGTCTCTCTCTCTGTCTCTGTCTCTGTCTCTCTCTCTTTTCTTGTCCAGTTTTAAAATAGCAAGCACAGCTGCTGGTAGACACTCTTCAAGGATTTTAAAGTCACTAATCAATTTCACAGCTGGAGGCAAAGCCCTTCACAGGGAAATACTTTGCACAGGACATGTGCTCTGACCTTATGGGGCAACCATAGCTCTGAAGGAACTGGAGATTCTGCTTCAGATCCTGTGGTGATGACAAGATGGCTTCAGGCAGCCAGGGCTTGGAGGATGGCTGCACTTTGGGGGGCTTTGCCTCTTCTGTGCACCTCACATCCACTTTTGACAAACTGAACCAGAAACAAGAGAACCCAACTTCAAGGACCTCTGCAGGAGCCTTCTTGATCTGAGATCAAGATCTGATTTGAATTCAGATAAAGCAGGCAGACTGCCCTCTACCCCCAGGACACTCTTTGTCCCCAAACAATGACCCCTTTGCAGTCAGTAGAGCCCTGACTGCAAAGCTTGACTACAATGAGTATGACCTGGCATCTACCCTTGTTGCTGGTGGTTCTGAAATGCCCACACGAATGCTGCTGTCTTTCACGGAAGTATTTGCTTTATCATGATGCTGTGTGAGGGAAAAGCTTTTTGTGGTTCTGGCAATGGAACCCAGACCTAGCAAAGCTATACAAGTGCTCCACTGCTGAGCCCTAATGCCTTCTCTTTGTGTGGGAGACACAGTGCTTTATACTTGGCTGGCCTCTGAGGAGAAAGGTCAGTTTGGTGGGACCTGGCAGGGAGGAGGGAAGTGGTGAACGAAGATCCGCAAGTTGAATTATTGCTCTTGAGCCATCATACTTCAGGATGGCAACTGAAAAGATTATATTGTGAGATCATTTTAAGGGATTTCCTTTCCTTGAGTCCCATAACATATTTCCCTGATAAGCACTCATTCACTGTGCTTTTATGGAGTATTTGTGTGCCACTGTGTGATGGGAATGTGGTGTTTCCTGCTCTTCAAGCCTTTCTCCTGAGAAGCCAGTCAGTTTTCAAAGGGAAGCAGGATCCTCCATTTTCTACCTGAGAGGAATCATGTGCCAAGAGGACTCCCACATCCTCACTGGAGCTCATTTTAGAGATGGAGTGAGAGAACAGATATGGATTGTTCAGGACATAGTTCTACGACCCTTGAGGCAGCTCATTGGTAAATAAATCACTTGCCTAGTATGTGCAAGGCCTGAGCCTGTAGAGCTTGTACCCACCACCACTAAAAAAAAGTAACAAAGAATTTATAGGATAAGATAGACCTGAAGCTTAGGGATCTCTGAACTGGCATATACTTCAGATATGTACCTGTGTGTGTTCATGTGCATGCACACACTCATGTATTTGTGTGCATAGAGATAGTCCTTACCTAATAGAAATATAACATGTCCACAACATTTTTCAAATTCTAAACAGCCAAGTGTTAAATTCAAAGTCAACACTCAACACCCTAACACAGATGTTTTTGAAAAAAAAAATGCTATAAGCTATAATCATTGATTCAATTCATTACCCACTGCCCCCAAGTTGGTATCACCAGCAAAGAGACATCTTGGTATTCTTTGATAATAAACTTGTGTCTTGTACCATTCTACAGGTTGGCTGGGTGGTTCTGCTTCTGCTGAGCTGGATTCCGTGGTTCTTCCCGTGGGCTGCTCTAGTTCTGTGGCTGTAGTTGCTTGCTGGCTGCTTGGGACTGGCTGGTCTAGGCTTCTCCGCCTCAGCATGGAGATCCTATTGTTATCTCTCTGTGATCACCTATCCTCTAGCAGAGAACCGAGTTTGCTCTCATGGCATGGGAGGATGTGATGGTGGTCTGTATGAGAAATGTCCCCTATAGTCTCCAGTATCTGAATAGTTAATGGTGCTATTGGGGAGGTGTAGGAGGTGTGGCCTCGCTGGAAGGACATCACTGGGCCCAGGCCTTGAGAGCTTAAAGCTTTGCCCTCTTCCAGTTCACTCACTCTACCTCCACTTGAATTTGAAGCCCTGAGCTCCAGCTTCCTGCCTTGGCTGTCATGTCCTCTCCTTGCTGCCAGACTTTCTCTAGGCTAGTGGACTCCTATGCCTCTGGAACTGTAAGACCATATACACTGTCTTGATTCAGATGTTTTTATCACAGTAACAGAGATGTAACTAACACAAGTGTAAAGACTGACAGAGAAGGAGACAGCACATCAGTTATTGGTGTTGCGCTCTGTTAGCTGAAGTCACAGAGACTCGAAGTTTGAGTAGGAAGGCCTTAATTAGAAGACTCCAAGATCATCTTGGAAAGTTTCTGAATACATGGAAGAGTAAAGTATT
The DNA here is from genome assembly GCA_004025045.1 of Sigmodon hispidus. NCBI lineage: Eukaryota > Metazoa > Chordata > Mammalia > Rodentia > Cricetidae > Sigmodon > Sigmodon hispidus. Next base: position 17,282 of record PVIH01004315.1, read on the forward strand.
AGTGTTATTTTGTAGACAACTTATATTAACAGACTTTTTATCATTAAGATTTGTGAGGGATGCTGGAGAGATGGCTCAGAGGTAAAAAATACTGGTCATTCTTCTAGAGATCCTGAGTTCAGTTCCCAGCAACCACATGGTGGCTCAAACCATCTAGAATGCGATCTGGTATACAGGCAGAACACTGTATACATAATAAATAAATAAATCTTTTTAAAAAAGATTTATATGGATGTAGCTCAGAAATAGAGTATATGCTTAGTATGCACAAAGCCCTAGATCTAATTCCCCATCCAACAACAGCAAACTCCCCCAATCCTTTACCAGTTAGAAGTTATAAACTTGATGTGTACAAAAGGAACTATGTTTTCTCCATTATCAGCCACTACGTTTCTCTTATGTGATAGCTGCCAATATACTCATAAACAAGGCTCATTTTTAACCTTTCTATAGAAGCAAAGTGGAGCTGATTTAAAGTGGATGCTCCATGTTCATTCCTTAGTCTTAGCTATATCTGGATTAAGGATGATTTATGGCATTGCCATTGAAACATGTGGGGAAGTCTAAGTGACAAGATCAGCAGGATGATTGTAAATTGCTCATAAATTACTTTGAAGCAGGATTTTCCTGTGAGAAAGTTATGACTTAAGCAGACCTTAAAAATGAAACATAAGCACAGTTCTAAAATGTTACTGTAATGACAAGAATGCTAGTATGCCTGCAGAACTCATAAAGTGTAAGATCAGGACCCAGTCTATTACCCTTTATCATCCTTTGTGTTATTATTTAAATTTTCACGAATGTTTGCTTGCTTGATAAAAGGATTTGGAGGAGCTGAAGTGATGACTCTGTGGTGGTTTAAGAGGACCCCTTGCTAGTCCAGAGGACCTAAGTTTGGTTCTCAGCACTCCCATGCGGAGAGGAGACTCATAGCCTTTTGGAACTCCCTCTGAGGGAATCCAACAGCTCTGACCTCCTCAGGTAACTGCACAGATGTGCATATACTCACATGAAGACACACACACAATGAGAAGTAAAATAAACATAAAAGGGTGTGTATCCTAAAGCTAACATGCTTGGTTTTATGTAAAATTAATGAATTTCACACTAATTAGAGTCTCATTATAATAAAAAACGAACTCCCATTTCAACTGACACTGACTACTATACATATAAAGGAGAATTTTTACTTTGAACTTCACACAGAATGCTTGTCTTTATTTGAAAATGAATACTGTACTTCAATTTTAACAAATCCAAACATGATGTAAGATGTCTTTCTGTATGCTGTAAATATGATTTATTACCATTTGTTACTAAAGAAGCTGTTTTGGTCTATGGCAGCATGGGAAATCCAAGCAGAGATAAAGACAAAGAAGGATAGGGTCAGGGAAATGCTGCAGGCTGCTGCCCAGAAAGCAAGATGTAATGGGGACACAGGTAAAGCCATAAACAAGATGTAATGAAACATAGGTAAAGCCATGGGGCCACATGGCAATACACAGATTAGTAAAAATGGGTTAAGTTGCATGAGCTAGTTGGTAATGAGCCTGAGTCATAAGTCAAACAGTTTATATTTAATATAATACTTTGTGTGATTATTTGGGGCTAAGTGGCTATGGGTCCAGACCTTGGGACTATGCTGGACCAGAAACTTCTAGCTACACAAACATTTTTACTTCTGAAGTTATGTAACTAGCTACAGTGGAAACTCATACAAGCAGATGGCTATCAATCACACACAAGTTCAGAAATGCCAGAAATATCATTCCAACCGCTTTCAGAGCTGAAACCAAATGCAGCTGGTGAGGTTTCAACATTATACCCAGCCAGAGCTCAGCTGTCATTGTCTCTAAAGCTCCACTGTGGCATTTAGTGGCGTAAAAGAGAGAGTGGATGTAGAGAATGTGTGGCATACAGCATTTCTTTGATAAATGATTTTTTTGGTCATTTTTGCCTTTGGTCCACTCTAGTCGTAACAGTGTATTATTGTTTGGCTTCTGGGGGGAAGCTCATCAGCAAGGCTTCTTGGGCAGAAGCAGAGAAGAGAGGCAAAGTAGGAGACAATTACCAAAACCAAAGACTCCTGGTGTCTGGGAGGTTTGAGCTGAGTGTGCTTATGATAGCTTTGTCAGGGCCTTGTTGCTTCAGCTGTCCAGAGCCGCTGTCTTTCACTGTGTGGACTCTCTCAGTGTCACATCCTCAGCATCATAGAGATCGCCTCATCTCTTGCACAGGCAAGTGTCAATGCTATTATACCCAGAGCAGATTCCCGAAGGGCTTGGACTCCGAAGTATTTTGGGTGATGATTAAAAACCAAGTAAGTAAGTATTGAGTTGAACATGAAGAAGGTGATCATTATAGATCATGCTGGATCTGGAATATTAGGATTTTAAACAAGCACCATATTTCTGCAAGTAGATTTTAGTATCAAAGTGAAAGGTGACAATGAAGGGCTATGTGATTAAGTCTGGGGACTGATGATCTTAGGTTTAAGATTGTGTGTGTGTGTGTGTGTGTGTGTGTAGGAGAGTCACCTCTCTTCTCTCGTTTTCCTTTCCTCTTCCCTCCTTCCTTCATTTATTTCTCTCTCTTTCTGACAAGATCTTACTACGTAGTTCAGACTACCCTCACATTCAGAGTTTGCACTAGTTACACTTTATCTCTGTGAGAAAACACCAAGAGCAAGGCTGCTAAGAGATAAGGGTTTATTGGGGCCTATGGTCCTGAGGGTTAAAGTCCAGGATGGTAGGACAAAGGGCAGAGGATCCTGTGGCTGTTTAAATGAGATGCTGCCATCATCTCAGGCATTTGAACACTTGGTGTCCACCCCCCCATTGATGGTGCTGTTTAGGAAGAAGTGTCTCCCATTATTATGAGGAAGTATGTCTCTCCTTATTACTTTAATATTTACATTTGGTTTAAACATAACTGGAAAAGTTCTGCATGTTAAAGAAAAGCATATATATCCACTGACCACTCTATTATTATTTTTCTTTGCTTCTTTTTTTGAAGTATTATGCATATTTAATGTATAAAGTATGATGCTATGGCATGTATATATTCAGCTAAGAGTTTCCTAAAGTGAAAAAAGTTAGTATATTTATCCCAAATAATTACTCATTTTAAATATCTGTCTGCAAAACAGCTAAAATATACTCATTTTGCACAAATACCGTATAGATTATTTGATCATTCTGAATTCACTCAGCAGGAAAATATGTGGTCTACATCTGATACATTGATATTATCTATATGAGGTATAGTGAACTAGATAAGAATCTAGGCCTTCAAAGACCCTAGATCCTGTTTGGAGAAAGTTTACTTAGGATTTCAAATAAAGTCATGATAATCAAATGATTGTTTTCATTGCTTTGAACCTAGCTTTAATTCTTCCTTAACCCATCATGAGGCCCACGTGGTCTCAGTTTCTGGGTCCGGCACCCTAAGGACAGGTGGAGGCGATTATCCCCGCAAAAAGAGCACTGAAGAGGTTACTACAGATTCAACTCCTCCTCTACTCTTTGGTCTCAGCCGCTTATTTGTTTAAATGGGCTGCCACAGACCTACACGATTGCTGTGCTCAACAGTTGTCTCAGTTGTGGTCTTTTACCCACAAGAGGGCGCGCAAGAGCCCTGGCGGAGAAATCCGGAGAAATTTTATGACCTTCATATATTTCTCTGTGTTCTGAAAGACCTGGAATTTTATTCTTCAATTTAGCACTTGGAATGGGCTACCAAAACCATGTTTTAGCAGCACATGATTTAGATTTAATAATTTGTTGAAAACAGAGAAAAAACATAAATCAACCACTCATACTGAAGAATGGGCTTTGGTTCCAGCCTGTTAAACATGTGTGACCAGTAATGCTGGTCCTTTAGAGTCTGAATGACAGAGTGCCGAATCAGAGGGGGCACGGTTAAACTATTTCTATGTCACAGTATGACCAGGAACCAGATTGCCACGAATGTTAGCAGCTGCTGAACCAGAAGAGAGGTACTCAAGAGTCTTTTGTATTCATTCTTAATTCTTGCAACTTTTCCTTAAGTTTGAAATTATGTGTAAATAAGAAAGAAAAAAACTCTCATTTGCTTTGGCCAGCAAGACCCAGCATGATTTTACTGTTCACTAAAGTCAGAGGTCACAGACCCACTTCTTGGGGGCAGGAAACAGCAGTGAAAATCTTGGCAGAGGTCTGTAGCAGACTGTAAAATGGGACACAATTACCATTGATGAAGGAGAGACAAAGACTGGTAAGTGGTTTGGAGAGACGGTTCAGTGGTTAATAGCACTGACTGTTCTTCCGGAGGACCTGAGTTCGATTCCCAGCATCTACATGGCAGCTAACAACTGTCTGTAATTCCAAGATCTGACACCCTTACACATTTATACATGCAGGCAAAACACTAATTCACATAAAATAAAAATAAATAAAGTTAAAAAAAAAAGACTGGTGTGCATGGATTATCCCATTTCAAGTTTTCTTTATCCTAGGAATCTCAGAGTCTCCCTTGAACTGAAGATACAACAATCAATGGCAAATATGAGGTGATAATCACTGACCAATGTGGAAAACTGAGGAGAATCTTTTAGAAGGAATCTCCTGCCCATGCTGCTGTTCCTGTGACATCACTGTGATGTCAGCCTGTGTCATAGCACTCTGCCTCTTGGACTAGAGCTCAACAATTACAGGATTATGTCATGCCTGGGAGAGGCAGACTCTAAGCTAACACTCTAATCGGCTTTCTCTGTGTATTGAGGTAGATCTCATCATGGAGCCCAGGCTGGCCTCTTCTCCTGAGCTTAAGCCCTCTTCCTGTCCCAGTCAGCCTCCTGAGTAGCGCCAACAACAGGTGCACAGCACCACACCCAACTTACCTTAAGCTTCTTTTTTTTTTTTTTTTACATGCAGGCAACAATTTATTTTTTAAGTCAGAATTATATGCTGTCATGTCAGAATAAGAGTCTGACTCTTATTCTTTTACAAGAAATAACCAGGAATAGGAATCATCCAGTCCCATGCAGGTCTGCCCAACATTCTCAAATGGTCTTGACTGAATTTTTACCTGCCAAGTGGTAAACAAATTCCTCAAGTGGCTTCAAGGTGCTGGTGTACAGTGAGCACCAGCCTCCAAAGGCCAAGCCTGGGGGTGGCTTTCTATGCTGCTCAAACAACCAAACCATAATCTACTGGGTGCCCTGTTTACATTTAGCCTTACTTCCCTGATTATCAGGGAGCTGCTCATCTTGGGAGGCTGAAGTCCAGAGTTCAATTCCCAGAACCCACATGGATGCTTAAGTCTCAAAAGGTCACCTCACCTGTGGTGACAAGGCATTAGAGGTCCAGTGAAGTAGCCAAATATAAAGGCCACTCCCACAAGGGCCCACACAGTAAGGCCCTGCAAAACCTAGTCGACCTGCAATTAGGCAGAAGGGCTAAATGCCCTGCAGTGCCTCCTACAGGTTCTTCCTGAAAGCACTTTACTAGAATGTGCCTGGGCCCAACTGGATACCACAGCAAGGTTGGACTGTCCCCTGGTGGCTGAAGGCGTAAGCACAAGTTCAACAGCACCAGGAACCATAATGAATAGCTTCTACATGGACCTCCAGGACCATCTAGAATTCTACTACCCTTAAATCTATTGGGACACCATACTGTGTGGGCCTGGCACCCAGTTGTGGTACAAGTGCCTATCAGGGCCTAATTATTGAGCAGGACTGGAACATACTTCACTCCCCCATCATCGGTTGGCCATTGCCTTGCAGGAAGTGAGGAGCCAGTCAGTGTCACAGAAACATTTTTTATTGAGACTCCACCAGGTAGGCAAAGTACTTCTTCTGGCATTAAGCGCCTTCCTCCTTGGCAATGCGGTCTTTCTTGAGTGGTCCCATAAAGGCTTTCTTCTCCTCCATGGTCTGGAAGCGACCATGACCGAACTTGGAGGTGGTGTCAATGAACTTCAGGTCAATCTTCTCCAGAGCACGGCGCTTGGTCTGCACCAGCAAGGAGGGTGAGCACTCGCTTCTTGGTTCCCACCACACATCCTTTGAGCATGACAAAGTCATTGGTCACCTCACCATAATGAACAAAGCCACCCAGCGGGTTTATGCTCTTGTCAGAGAGGTTCTATCTTATCTCTAGATCTATAGCCAGGACCTGCCATGATGAATAAAACCGAAGTGAGTTGTGTGCTGTTGAAGTGGTTATTCACTTAAAAAGTATATTATTTTAGAATCTGATTTTCCCTCCCTATCTAGCTGCACATAGACAATACTCCTCCCCCTTTCAATTTTCAAGACAGGGTTTCTGTGTGCTGTCCTGGAACTTGCTTTGTACACCCGGCTGCCCTCTGCTTCCCGAGCATTGGAATTACAGTTGTGTGCCACCACTGCCCGGTGGATAGTATTTTCCCAAAAACGGAGCTGAACTTGTACTCTGGAGATGCACAAATGGGCGATGATAAGCACTCTGGGTTTGTTTCGCTTTACACTGTTCATGTGTTTTGTTTTGCGCACCTTTGTTCACTCACTACCATTCAGGATCTGATGCTCAAATGTATCTGAACTGTAATAAGGAATTCCAAAGTTGTATTTCAGCTTTGCCTCTCCTGTGCGCAGTATCAGGACCACCGTATTCAGTCCAGCCAGCAAGATTTCTCCAAGTGGAGAAAGACAGAGGTTTACTACAGTCCATAAATAGGACCATTTATTGGCCCCAACATATTTATGTTCTGCTCATTCAGTGCTCACTTAAACTGTCCAATTTGCTTGACCCACTCTATAAATGTAAATTGCCTATGTCAAAAAGTGACTCTGGATGACTTTTGACTGTGTGTTGGAGTTCTATGATTGCTGACAGAATGCACCAACTCTCCTTTCCTCCTCTCTTTCTGCCCACTCTCAGAAGCATTAAATGGCAGGGCTGTGGTGATCCTCATGACAGAACCCTTGCCCAGATTCTCAGGTTCTGTTTTGTTGTGTTTTTTTTTTTTTTGTTTCTAGTGTGAACCAAAAATAGTAATAAGACATTAAGTATGTATGTGTTACCAAAACTTTCACTTAAACACCACCAGATGAATATGACAGGCCACAGTTTGTCATGTATAAAATGTCTGTTTGCTTGAGAAAGTTTGCAAGTTTGCTCAATACCCTAATCATAACTGTGTCATAGTATTTTACCTAAACATTCTTGTTACATATTTATTGGTGTTATCCAGGGGGATACTTGAAAAAATCTGAGCAGGTAACTAGTTTTGTTCTATCAACTGCAATAATTACACCTTAAGATCATTTAGCACCTGCAAGGCAGGGCTTGTTTACTTTGGATTTGCTTTGCAGGCTGGGACCAAATCTTGCACCTTAGACAAGTTCTCTGCCCACTGAGCTGCACCTCCAGACCACTCCTTCATATCACATCCTACGATTTTCTTTGTGCACAATGACATTCATTTCAGTCTATCTTTCCCTGATTTTCAATTCCCCTCAGTGTTTGCTTTGTGACCTCATGTTTCCAACATGAAATGATCCACTTCCCCAAATAAAATAACTAAAGATGTGTGTATTTTTACACAAATACACACACATATGTGAGTATATTTACAACAAAGATACACACATTTGTGTGTGTGTTCCTTATAAGATCAAACTGTGTGCACCAACAAGGAAGCTGGTGATGGTGAGAAGGAGCATCGCTATTTGTTTCCTATTAAGACATCATCACCTCATCTGGGCAATATTAGAAGACACTCATTACAAAAGGAATAGGGGTAAAGGAATCCTAGACAAGCTTGTGTCACAATTACTTGTGTGACATTTTGCAGGAAATTGGACATTTCTTTTTAACTTATTAGAAAATTCCAGAAGGGGGGTGATGAATTTTAAAACCTTTCAAGGCTTACTTAATGGACTTAATACAAGAGCCACTATGATGATGTCAGGGAATTGAGCATGATGCCCAGGATATGCCAGATGCCTAATCAGTGGTTGTTAGCTGAGCTGAGCTACAGTCTGTTTTCTATATAGCTAGAGTATATTTTCTAACATAAGAACATTTTTAAACCCCTTCCTGTAATTAGGTACTGAAAGCTAGCAAGCTGGAGAGTCTCCAGGTAACTGTTATATAACCTAAGAATGCACATTACAAGTCTTGGATACTATAAATCTTTAAAAGATCTGAAATCCTCAAGGAGTCTTTCTTCAGGTGCCATTGGGATGCTGATGTTTACCTGAGATGGATTTCATTAAACATTTCCTGATCCTTAGAATGCTAGACTGCACAGAAAAGTCTCTACTTTTCCAGCAGAGGCTCTGCGCCCCGTGCCTGCCATTTTTTATTTCTGTCCTGGGCACAGAATCCTTATGCATGCTGGGTCAGTGCTCTACCAATGACTACAGCCCCAGCCCGGAAACAAATATGGATTACTACGTAAGAGCTCTTTAAACAAACAAAATTTAATCCAACTGTTTCCTGAGAGACTGACTTCTTGCAAAAGCCAAAGAAAATCACAGATTAATCTAAAAGGTACAAAACTAAGGTTGAGCCCGTAACACTGAGGAGTGAAGAGGAAACGACAGTGTGCTTGGACGGGGGTAATTACTGTGACTCTCAGGCAGTGCAAATCCCTCCATCGACTTCCTGCTACCACAGGCAGCACAATGGCTCTTTCATCTGGTGAGGCAGCTTTGATAGAAGAAATTATTATTTATATCAAATCTAAACACCTACAATAAGAGGGGCTTTTCTTCTTCCTCCCTTCTTCCCCTTCCCTCCTCCTCCTCCTCCTCTTTGACATGGTCAGAGAAAAACAATGATCCTGCTAATTAGAAATCCCAAGGAGAATATGGTCCCAAACTGCCTTCTGCATGATTTCAGTGAAAGGCAATGAAGATATCTCTATGCAATCCAGCTTCTCATCCTGGATGTGAGGTCACAGAATCTCACCACACCACATTAGACATTTCTTTATTTCTTTCTGCTGGGACTAGGACCGTGTCACTAAGAAATAGTTGCTCTCTGCTGAAGTTCTGTCACAGTGCAGGCAAGTGTTTCTCTAATATCTGGTGATCACCAAGTGCATGGGGGGGAGTCCTAGTGTGAGACGAAGTTTGAGCAATACCTCCTCCAGAGCGGGGCTTCTGCTTACAGCCAGTGCTAGCCATGAGAACAGCCATATCAATCTCTAAGTAGCCATAGGTAGAGTACAGGGGCTACCTTTCCCATAGAGCTGCTGACAAGTGTCTATAGAGCATGGTTCTTCTCTTCTACTGGAGGGAACAGTTCCTGTGGAGAGCCCAGGAAGCCCTGAGTAAAGTCCTAAAGGGATGTGTTCTGCTGACATGAGCAGGCCATGAGGGCACCATAAGCTCAGAATCATGGGAAAATAGCAAAGACTTGCCCCCCTACCCCGTGGGGGGGTCAGTAAGGCTCAGAGGGATGGTAAAACCTCCCTCTGGTCAGAGTACATGAATGCTGGCAGTATGCATGTCAATGTCTCCCCTGGATATTTATGGCCTGAAGCTGCTCCCTACGACAATTGCTTCTACAGAGATGAGCTAAACCTATCTCCTAGGTCAGACCATAAACCCTGCCTCCTTGTTTATCTGTGTGTAGTAGCCCACCTCCCTGTTTAGCTGTATGCAATAACCCTGTCTTTGTTCAACTGTGATAGACACCCAGGGCTTCCAGGTGGCCGGGGCCTCTTCATCAGAAAGCCCGGCCACCTGATCACAGCCTTTTCTATGTCTGGGTATTCCTTCAGGTCTGTCCCTGGACCCACGCTAAACAAGGCAAATTTTCTTTCCTCATGGTCATTCATTGCAAATATCTCTCACCTATGGTTTAATAAAAAGTGCTTATTATTTCTGAAACAAAGGGTATTACGGATTTATTTTAGATGCTAGGCAGAATGTGTGCAATATTTACCACTCTCTGGTCTAGGATATTTCGACCTACACCTGCATACCCATACTGCAGCCACTTCCTCTTCTGTCCTCTCAGCAGCTGACAACCGCTAGCCTGTATTCTGTATCTTTGGATTTGCCTTTTCTAGGCATGTAAGTCATGGGTTCACAGCCTTCCTAATGCTGGGACCCTTTAATACAGTTCCTCATGTTGTGGTGACCCCCTCCAAGCATAAAATCATTTCATAACTGTAACTTTGCTAATTTTATGAATGTTAATGTAAATATATGTGTTCCGATGGTCTTAGACAACCCCGGTGAAAGGGTCGTTTGATCCTCCAAAGGGGTTGTAACCCACAGGTTAAGAACCTGTGCTAACATGTAAGTAGACTCATAGAAGGCATGTTCTTTGTGCCTATCTTTTGTCCACACGATGTTTTTAAAGTCTATCATATTGAGGCATGTACCTAGGCTTTATTCCTTTTGTAGGTAAAATCTTATTGTAACTGTATGAATTTAGTTTTAGAATTAGATAGGTAAAATTAGTACATTTTGCCTATCTATTCTCCAGTTATCAGTCAGTTATTTCTACTCTGAGGTTATTGTGAACAGTGGCGTGTTTGAATATTAGTGTAGAAGTTTATATATGGACATATGCTTTCAATGTTTTAAAATACACACAGACACTCACTTGAGTGGTAGGGTCACATGGTCATTCTGTACTTAACTTTTTTAGGAACTGTCAAACTGCTTTGTACAATGGCTAAGCCACATAAGCCACATTTTATTCCACTAGCAATGTTTATAGGTATCCATTTTACCACATATATGCTCACAAACACCATTTCTCTTCTTGTCATTATCATTTATTTCCATTCAAGGAGTAATATGATATCTTGAGGTTTTGATTATGGCAACTGGTGACTAGTGACAAAGAATGAATATTGTTCCATATGATTGGCCCTTTCTTGGTGAGGAAGCTGTTCAAACCTTAGTTGTAAACTAAGTTGTTTTCCTTTTTGTTCTTGAGTTATGAAATGTTTATGTTATGGACATTGGACACTTATTATATATGATTTGTAAATCTTTGCAAGAAGTCGTGTGGTGTGTGTGTGTGTGTGTGTGTGTGTGTGTGTGTAGGTCTGATGTTTTCTTTGATCACTTTCAACTTTCTATATTGAGATAGGGTCTTGTTGAGCCTACACTTTGTAAATTCTGTCCAGTCTGTCCCCTAAATTCCAGAGTTGTGGTGGTGGTACAGAAATATTCCTCTATGCTATGTGAAGATGCTTCACTGTGGTTGGTTTAATAAGAATCTGAATGGTCCATAGCTAGACTGGAAGAGATTAGGTGGGACTTCTGGGGACAGGGAAGAAGAAAGGAAGAGTCACCATCTGGACACAGAGGAAGCAGGACAATGCAAGAGGAGAGGTAAAAGCTACAAGCCATGTGACAACATGCAGATTGATAGAAATGGGTTAATTTAAGTTATAAGAGCTAGTTAGAAACAAGCCTAAGCTGTGGCTGATCTTTTATAATTAATAAGTCTCTGTGTCATGATTTAGGAGCTGGTGGTCCAAAAAAGCCTGCTATATTGTGGGTAGCCAGTGGACTTGCTGAAGTTATAGTTGGCAGCAGCAGTGGGCATTAAAGAGATAAATTTTGCTCCTCGTGTTTCCATAACAACTGCCTTACCCATGAGACATCTCCCAAGCCCTGTAGCAATCATTTTTATATACTTGCTGATCTTGCCTTCATGTATACAAAAGTCCTGGATGATTTCTAACTCCATATTTCCAAAGAGAAAATATGAAACAGTAAACATTCCAATAGGGTTAGATAAAATGATGGAGCAAGATACAGAGTTAAAGTAAAAAAAGAAAGAGCAAATTACCGTAATTGTTTGGATTTGAGATTGTCTTGGGTAATACAAATAATTGAGCTTAAAAGAACATTTAGTGAAAGAAATGTGAAATTTGCAGTGCTGGTCCTGTTCATCAAAAAAGAAGGGGAGAATGTGAATGAACATGGAATTGCTCACCTTTAGCAGACTGCTGCTGTGTGTGCAGATGGTGAGAGACTTCTGGTCTTGCTAGAACTCACAGAAAAGTCTGGTAGAGCTTGTGGCTTTTGTGCCTATTTCCATACGATTCATATCAACTCCAGGTAGTAAACTTAAGACTAGTCATAATTAATTCACTAGCTTCGCAGTGCTGGTGGTCAAACCCAGGGCTTTTACTTGCTAGGATATTGCTCTCTTGCTGAGCGACAGCCTATGCCTAAGGTGGGAATGTCTTTCTGTATGCTGTGAATAGCATTCTTTAAATAAAGGAACTGTTTTGGCCATGGTGAGCACTGTAGATAGGCAGGGAAGTAAGAATGTAGGTAGAAGGAGGGTAGGGGAGAGAGAGAGAGAGAGAGAGAGAGAGAGAGAGAGAGAGAGAGAGAGAGAGAGAGAGACACCAAAGAATTAACATGTAGCGAAACAGGTGAGCCATGGGCCACGTGGCAGAACAGATTAATAGAAATATTGAATTAAGATGAAAGAGCTAGCTAGCAATGTGCCAGAGACATAGGCCAAACAGAAATTAATATAGGTGTCTGATTCATTTGCGGGGGAAAGCAGCTGCATGCAGATCCTGACTGTAGGTCTGTAGATCTGGACCGACAGCTGGTCGGGATCAGAAACCTTGTGTTACATACACATCCCTAGTCATTTCTTTAGATATATGATTTTGAGCAGGTACTAGTGAAATGTCAGAGATTTCTTTTTTTTTTTTTTTTCAAGAAAAAGGTGACGATTCTGTTTTTTTAGGCAACTGGAAAGCTAGACAATCTTCTAGTCCAGAGAGCTGTTAATTTAATCCTCTTCCTCGTTATCACCTGCTCCAGCACCACCCTGGCCTTTTTGGGAGGTGATGGTGTCAGGGGGCGGTCTTTCTCTTGAAATGGTCTGAATGGCCAAAAGGAAAACAAGAGTTGGAGATGCCAGTGTGCTTCTGGGAGTGGAGGAGGAAAGTTAGAATGTTCTTTGATCTGTTTGCAGACCCTGATGTAACACTGGTGGATTAACACACGGGCAGGTACCTTCCCAAGAAATCCTCCATCTTCAGGCCTAGGATCCAGCTTCATCTTGCACCCCATTGGCAACAAGTCTCCTCAGCAGAGCACTGCCTTAAAAAAAGAAAAGAAAAGAAAGAAAGAAAAAAGACACCATGGGTCCTTTTCGTCCAGCATCAGCAACTTCCTGGCAAACCTCACAGATCTTAGGGTAAACTTGACCCTCCATTCCTCAGGTTTGTTCCGGAGCCCATGCTCTCTGATCAGCATCACTTCATGGTTGAGAAGCGGTTTCTCCAAGGGTCTCTGTGGTGTCACATAGGTCTTGCCACAAACCCCAGTTCGGACAACTGGTATATTGACTTCTCTCAAGGATGGTTGTGCCTACAAACTTATAATTCATAGCAAAGACAGGTTTTTTTTTTAATCAACTATTTTATTCATACAAATGCATATGTATATGCACATACAGAAAGGAAAAATGATCTGAGCGTGCTCTATAGAACTCAGGGTTTTAAATAAAGGGATCACACTTTTTTATGTTTTAAATATGTCTTGGTCAGACTGAAATTTGGTTTTTGATTATAAGAAAGTATTATTGCTACTACTTAGATGCTATGATAGCTAATTTTGATGTCTCATAAGGGAATAATAGAGTAAGTTAAGCAGCCTGTTAAGGAGATTAATGGAATTTCTTTATGTTTCCTCTGGAAAGAGCAAGATCATCTGAAATTCTCTTTATAGCCCCACAATAAAAAATATAATTGATAAGTTATTTTATAAACTTTCAATGCAGTATATTAGGTGCACAGTAAAAATAAAAACAAGCCAGAGGATGGTATAGAAAGAGTAAGACCTTTGAACATTGAAGACAATTGTCACATCAAGTCACAATGAAGAAAGTCTCCCCTTGAGTTTGAGGGGATGTGGTTCAATAGCAAAGCATCTGCTTTGAATGGACAAGACTTTGGGTCCAACCCCCAGCACTGAGTTAAAGCAAAGAGTAACAAAGAGATGCACAACTATTTAAAAAAGAGAATGAATCGCCTCAAAGTCCCATATTTCTAGATGTACCAATTATAGGCTAATTGTTGACTATTTGGAGGAAAAAAAAATCCCAACAACATTGTACTTAAACCATGGTACAAACAAACCATCTGACCAGTTTCAATGTGAAATGTTCAGCAGTTTCTTCATGAATTCTGGATAAACCATGAGTTTTAGACCCACATAAATGGGAAAGAAAAGGGAGGGTATAGACCAATGCTCTCTGTACTAAGTATAAATATATTAAACAATTAAAGAAAATACTTAAAGTGATAACCCTCTTACAGGGTACTGGAGTTAGTTTTCCAGCATTCGCAAGGGGCAGCTCACAACAGCCTGTAATTTCAGCTCCCATGGATCCAATGCCTCTCTAGCTCCTGACTTCATGCCTGCCCACTCACAGACAAACACTTAAACATATAATTAAAAAAAAATTAGAAAAGTACGTAACCCTCAGAATACCAGGTCAATCAACTTTGGAGCTTTGGAGTCAAGCAAGAAATTAGTGAGTCCAGGAAAATTGACACTTTCTGTCTACGTGGGCTGGGAAATTTATCCTCGCCAGTAAAATGAGCAAAGTAATATCTTCCTTTTAGAGTGGCTATGAGGCTTAAATGAAGCCACAGATGTGAAACTCTTGACAGAGTGCCTAGAATATAGCAAGTTCTCCGTAGGCTGTAGATAACCATATTGACCAAGAGAATGATCCCTATCTAACAAACCTTGGCTTCTTCAGGCCTAACTCTAAATACCAGTTCTCTAGTGTTTTCCTCTGGCCTTTCTTCTCAACCCAATGTCAACTTGTGTGTTCCAGTAAAGAGATGGACCAGCCAGTAAAGTGGGTACTATACAAGCATAAAGATCTGAGTTCAAATCCCTAGCACCTACAAAAGAAGCTAAGTGTGTGGCATTGGCTTGCAATCCCATCACAGTGTGTGTGTGTGTGTGTGTGTGTGTGTGTGTGTGTGTGTGTGTGTCTGTGTCTGTGTGTGTGTGTGTGTGTGATGTGGACACCATGCCTGTGCTCATATATGTGGACATACATATATGCACCCATCTCTCACACAAAAATTGACCCTGTGCATTGCTGCTTGTAGATCCCATCATACTTGTATTATTTTTTACTTGTGTGATTGTATTTCAGTTCATCTTCTCTCTTAACTCCGAGACTTTAGGGTCTGCTGAGTTTATGGTCCTACCATCCTAATTGGGGCCGATGTCATCTGATCTCTCATGCTAAGCAGGGTTGGGCCTGGTTTGTTTGTGGATGGGAGACCACCCTGCTCTAGGGAAATGGACTAGGTGTTTGGCTTCAAGGTAACTCTCCAGTATGCCACACAGAATGTGTTTACGAAGTGAATGGCTCCTCCATGTTGAAGTTTTGTTCATTTCTTAGTTTATAGAAGGTTGGCAGTTGGTTCATTTAAAACATGTGATTTTGGGACTGGGGTGGAGCTCAGCAGGAAAGTTGTTTGTTTCTTGGGCACAAGCCCTGGGCTCCAGGCAAGTGCAGTACTTGAACGCAGCTTAAATGATAAGAATACTGTGCTTTGTGGGTACAGTTTTCTCTGTGAACATTTTTTTTTTTTTGGAGTGGTGCCTGGAAGGCTAATTCTGAGTGTCTGAGGTGAGGGGTTGCCTATCGTGGCTTAACCCCAAATGTCTTCGCTATGGATAAAATTGCTCTGTATTCTGTAGCTGTGGACCTGAACGGGACATCAGAGATAGCCACAGTTGGTGCAAATACACGACGAAACAGAGCCCAGCAACATGTGAAGGCTCCTATTTGAGAGGCTGGGTCAGGATTTACATGGGCTGACTCTGACTGAGAAAGGCGCAGTGGTTGCTTTAAAAATACTCATCACTACTTAATAGCATCAGCACCTGTTCAGCTTCTGAGAGAGTCGAGCTGTTCGTTCCTTCTCAGTATCTCTGGCGTCTGGATCCTTGCCTTCTTCCTGGCTACAGCTGTCTAAGCCACCGAGGTCAAATGTTTCACAGGGGCACCTTTCTGCTCCACTTTGACAATCACCACATCCAACTGTGGGGGAAGGGCAGACCAAATAAAGTGACACACATCATTTATGCAGTGACCACCTCTTTGGTGTCCCTGCTGACCTCTTCATTCTGCCTTGCAGTGGCATCAGGTGACCAAGCACACAGCTCAGATCCTATTGTGTTCTTCCTGAGCCTGGAGGCTGGAAGCTGAACAAGACAAGTCTAGTAATTAGTAGTCATCCTTTGGTAGGTTGTCAGAATAACTCAGAATGTTGGATATCGAAGATTCGCACTAAACTTTTGCTTCTGCTACCCTTGCTTTAATTGTACTTCCAGGGCGTGGCTGACTTAAAAAGCGTTTTCCTACTGGTCTGTTCAGTTCACTCGCAGGGCTGGCTGCCTGGCCACCGCCACACCTTTGGTGTAGCAAAGTGAAGGGCTGCCGGAGTGTCCCGGTGTCCCAAGGCGAAGGGAAGCCCACGCAGTACGCATGCGCGCAGGGGAGCCGCCAGGCCCTCTTAAAAGGGGAACGAAGCGCACAGCCCGGCAGTCGGAGCTGGCTTGCGGCCCTGCAAGACCAATGTGGGGCGGCCGCACGCTCCTCCGCTCCCGTAGCCCGAGGGACTGAAACTTCCGTGGGCGGCTCCCACCAGAGCTCACTGTCCGGAGCGCACCAGCGACAGGGAGAAGGAGACTGGACGCGAGCTGCAGCAGAAGCCGGGGCGGACAGCCCGTTGGCCCCGCGCCCAGCAGCAGCCGCGACCGCCGCCGCCAGTCGGGCGGGCTCCAGGACTGCAGGGGAGGTGCGGACATTCACAGCGTCCTGAGCGGTGGCCAGAGCCATGAGGATCGAGCCTGGGACCACGGAGCTAGAGCGTGGCTGGCCGCTGCACTTGCCGCCGGGAGCTCTGCGCGCACAACCGTGTTCTTTTGCTACTTCTCGCTTTGGAGGTGAATAGAGGAGAGACGCACCCCACCCGCGCGGGTCCCTGACGCTGATACACTCCAGAGGCGGCCTGGTCCCTTCGGGGATACACAGAAAAGATTGGATCTCCAGGAACGTTCCTTCTGCGATGCTCCTGTGAAGGCTGAGTCTAGCAGGGACCGGCTCACTAGCTAGGAGGGATGACTTAGACCTTAGATCTGCAGCCTGGCCGGCAGAGGGGAGTGGCCCGCCTGGAAGGTCCCTGGTGTCGCCGAGCCACAACTTCTTGTGGGAGATCCACGTCTTGTAAAGACATCACCCCTGCCCAGGACAGTGCCATGTGGGACGGACGCGGCTCACCCGCCACCTCTTCTGGACACCGCGCGTCGCTGCTGCAGCTGCTGCTGGCTGCGCTGCTGGCGGCGGGGGCGCGGGCTAGCGGCGAGTACTGCCACGGCTGGCTGGACGCGCAGGGTGTCTGGCGCATCGGCTTCCAGTGCCCCGAGCGCTTCGACGGCGGCGATGCCACCATCTGCTGTGGCAGCTGTGCGCTGCGCTACTGCTGCTCCAGCGCGGAGGCACGCCTGGACCAAGGAGGCTGCGACAACGACCGCCAGCAGGGTGTGGGGGAACCAGGCCGGACAGACAGAGAAGGCCCAGACACCTCGGCAGGTAGGGCATCCGCAACCGGGTGCGAAAGGAGAGGGCAGCTGCTTTGCCTGGGCAACAGGGAAGAGCTGGAGATTTTTTTAACCCCCTTACTCATTAACTTTGTGTGAAGTGGGTCAAAAACTCGAGACAAAACTTGTTGCTTCTTCTGTTCATGGTCCTTCCCTTCCCTGTGGCACCAGTTTCCATGGGGCTAATTTCTTGGGAATACCCAAAGAAATGGCAAGGGTGCATCCCCTCTGGAGAAGGCCTGTCCAGGGTTCTCCTCCAAGGGGTCCTCAGAAGCAAGACAGCTCTCCGTAGTGGGGGAAGGTGAGAGCAGCATCCTGTGGGTGACATACTTTTCTCATCCTAGGGAATCCAGTCTCTTCCAGATGAGCCAGTGCAGTTCTTGATGACCACCTAGGTCTCTAGGAATCTGGATTGGTCTCCTTAGGCAGACTTGATAGATATGATATTGGAACAGTTCCCAACTTTGCTCACTGGGGCTTTGATTATTTAATAGTCAAAGCCAGATTTTGAAAATAAGCCTGTCAAATAATTTAGTAGATTGTATTTCCTCGTGAGACACATACCCTCTGTGGAGAAGCTGCCTAATTGTGTGTGTGTGTGTGTGTGTGTGTAAATGCTATCAGTGTAGGAGTGGCATTGCCTGAGCCTTGGCATAGGTGGTTTCTGCTCAGTAGTGCAGTCTCCCGCCCATCAGCTCTTTGCAGCGGTATTCTCTTGGCAGTCAAGCATTTTGTAAGTTTGTTCCGGTCTGAAGGAAGAACTGAAGGTGATTCTAGAGACAGTACCATCTCAGTTCCAGCTCAGCTTTGCAGAGTGTGTGGTCTCGGAATAAAGCCTGGAGAATTGAGCCAAATGGATACAATAAGGTGTCTGTTAAGTTGAGCTTGTTAATATTTTCTAAAAAAAAAAAAAAAAAAAAAAAGTCGGATGACTTGACCAAAGCCGGAGGCAGCATCTTGCTCATAGTGCCGGTGTTAGGCATGGGTTTCCTTCAGTCTATTCCTGTACCCTTCCTTTAAATATCCTGCTCCTTTCGAAGCCCCTCTGCCGTGAAGGACAAGGTGCCCAATTAAGCCTCTGGGGGCTCCTGGTATCACTGCATTCTTTACCCGTGTATAGTTATTTACATTTCCAATTAAAAATCCTGGAAAGAGAACAGTTATTTCTCCCCAAAACTCATTATATGGGCTGAGACTGGTTTTAGCTATCATTTTGGAGGTAAAAACTATCTGTGTTGGGTTTTTTGTTTACCTCTTATAACATGTGGGGGCTGGTATCTTAATTTAGGAACATTTATAGTGTGTGTAGGAGAAAGCTTGGCTTTCACTGCTCCTGTCCTGGACTTGGCCTGCAGCGCTGGTGTAATGAGAGCAGTACAGCTGTAGGAGCCACCTGGGCTGCAGATGGCAGCAAGCCTTCCGGTCTGCTCGAGTGTAAAAGTGACTCGGCTCAGCAATGTCCACTGCCCACTTGTTTCGATCCTCTGAAATATGTTCAGTTGTAAGTCGTTATTTCTCTGTGGTTCTGTGTGATATGTGGACAACAGGACTCCCAGGGTGTAATCTGCAGAGGGTGCCTGCAGATCTGACCTCTGAGGTGTGGGCTTCATGCTGCCTCATTAGAAATGCTGGCACCTGTGCTTCGCCAAGGCTGGTGGGACCCATGAATCCCTGTTGGAATGCAGCAGTTAGGGAGGACTGGCCTTGGCTCAGTGGTAGAATGCTGCCTTAGCATATGTGAGGCCACAAGTTCAATTCCGGACACCTCACACCTATTCCTTGCAACAATAGGAACTAAGTCAGTAACATACCAGATAATGCAGGTTTCTTAGATGTTGGTAGAATTCCACGGAAGTGGCTCCGAGGCTTTCTGCAGCCTCCTCCTGTGATCTGAACAGGCTGCAGGACCACTTGCTAGCCCTGTATAGTTGTCATTCCTATAAAATTCTCACAACAACTTTTTAAATTTTTATTTATTTTAAAATATGATATATAATTGAAAATATATATTAAGACAGAGTCTCACTTAATAGCCCAGGAACTCATTGTGTAGCTTAGTCTGGCCTTGAACTCAAAATGGTTTTCTTGTGCTGAGGTTAAAACGGTGAGCCACCATGTCAGCTTCCTGGAAGTTTTTTTTTTTTTTTAATAATTTTAAAATGAAGCTCATTACTCTTCTGCCTTACCAATTGGCTTTATTGTTAATTTACTGTTTTATTTTTAGAATAACTCAATACTCATTGGCTCTTCCCGTCCTTCCTCTCCCCCCATTTCTCAGCATCTGGTTTCTATTCTTTCTTCCTTTAAATCTAGGTTTTTAAGATTTGTGCACTTTAAAAATATTATTATTATTATTATTTACTTGTATGGTGGCATGCATATGGAAGTCAGAAGACAGACTCTTAAGAGAAGGCTCTCTCCTTCAGATTTGGTGTCCACAGCCTTTATATGCTCAGCCTTTTCACTGCCTCAGATTAGTTTGGTTTTTCCCTTCCATGGTCACCTATGTCTTACTTTCTATTTGGAAATGATAGCAGTTCATAATCTGACCTAAGTTACTTGTTTTTTTATTGTAAACTAGTGTAAACCCATTTCCTTTATACCCTGCGGCTTCCTGCTAGGAAAGACTTACATTTAGGCTGCTCTGCTATTTGTAGGGTCATCTAGATCAAGCCTGAACTTTACTAACTTGGTTGGGGTGTCTGGTGTTGTATTAGGGGACTCTAAGTGAGATTATGAAGTTTAGTTTCCAGGGGCCTTGTGCCATGCCTCCGGGGCCTTGGCCAATTTCCAAAGCACTTGGCCGTAGTAGTTGCATCTTGTACCCTGGTGACCAATGACCAAACCGACCCAGCCTTTATCCTTTGCTCCTGAGTGCACTGTTTGTGCACCTCTGTCCCTGGCTTGGCTGCTCAACGGGTTTTATGGTATTCATATGTGACTCATAATGCTGTTTCTGTTCTTTCTCCAGTCCCCATCTATGTGCCGTTTCTCATCGTTGGCTCCGTGTTCGTTGCCTTCATCATCCTTGGGTCCCTAGTAGCAGCATGCTGTTGCAGATGTCTAAGGCCAAAGCAGGATCCCCAGCAGAGCAGAGCCCCAGGGGGCAGCCGCCTGATGGAGACTATTCCCATGATCCCCAGCGCCCCCACTTCCCGGGGGTCATCCTCTCGCCAATCCAGCACAGCTGCCAGCTCCAGTTCCAGTGCTAACTCAGGGGCCCGGCCTCCCCCTACAAGGTCACAGACCAACTGCTGCTTACCTGAGGGAACCATGAACAATGTGTACGTCAATATGCCCACAAATTTCTCTGTACTTAACTGTCAGCAGGCCACCCAGATTGTACCCCATCAAGGGCAGTACCTGCACACTCCATATGTGGGGTATGCGGTACAACATGACTCTGTACCCATGACACCAGTGCCCCCATTCATGGATGGCCTGCAGCCTGGCTACAGACAAGTCCAGCCCTCCTTTGCCCACACAAATAGTGAACAGAAGATGTACCCTGCAGTGACTGTATAGCTTGTAGGTCACCAGTTAGACTCCTTTATGAGACTAAGAAAAACAGGGCCGGATTCTCATGCCAGAAGTCAGCTCAGGTTGGTGGTATTTTCATCAATGTTCTCCTGGATGACTTCATTTGCCACTAACCTGTAAAAGAATATCTCCAGAACAGTGTTTCAGTGCATGTTTCCTGATTCAGAATGGAAAAACACAGCCCCAGGAGTCCGCCACCTGTGTCCTTAAGTATGTGACAACTTTGAGCTCCCAAGTGCCCTTGAGGTGTGGCTGCCAGAGTCAGAGGTTGTATGATGTCATTATTTTTTTGTTTCAACTGCACAAGAGAACACCTGTTACCTCCCCTTCACCTGGGCTGTTTTTAAAATCAGTGTTCAAGGCTGAAAGGGGATGTAAAATAATATAATAATTATAAAAAGAAGCCAGTTTGGACTCGGACACCAGTCAACAGCCTCAGTCCTCCAGAGGCATGTCTTCATTTCATTGTAAAAGATATAGTTTGTCTATTTTTATGCTTTTTTGATAACAGTGTGTAGAGATCTTAATTATGAAGTGATTTTCTACATTAAAGAGATGAAAAGAAAATGTATGTATCTAAAGAAGACATTCAGAATTCTAGGGCTTCAGTGGTACTGAAGCCATTGGCCGCCCCTTTTTGATGGAGCCTTTTTATTTCTTGGCTCTCCAGTGGCACCTGAGAAGTAATTTGATGCTTTTTTTTTTTTTTTTTTAATTGAAATCATGAGCTATCACCTGCTGTGTTCCAAGTTACTTCTAACTTTGCCAGGCAATGTGGCCTGGGGATCTATTTTGTCCTGCCTGGTTTGGATCCCCTAGTCTAGTCTAAATAATACCAAGAGCAGGGAATTGTTAATGTATGGATAAAGATCAGTAAAAAACAATGCAAAGAAAGGTGCTTCAGAAATGCTCAATATAGGTTATCAGCCACCACGGGGGACTCAGGAACAAACCACTTTGCAACTAAGAAGGCCTTTTTATACTCTTATTGGAATGGTCTGTTTATCCAGCAGCAGGAGCTATGAAATCCCGAGAAAAGCTCTTCAGGGCAACGAGACTCCTAGGTCTCTTTCCTTCAGCAAATTCTTCAGTCACTGCCGACATTTTAAGTTATCAAGTTCAAGTGAATTTGTATGTTGATTACTTATGGAAAAAAGTTTAAATACATGTAAGTCAATTTTCAACTGCTAGCAAAGCCAAAATCTGTTACATAGCTGTGAAGTTTGGGCTTCTATACCTTCTACCCATGCGCCTTTTGACTCGTCTTTTGTCCATTGTCTCATGATGGCAGCAATAATTACATTATTGTTGGCAGCTGGTATCCACAGAGACAGGAATCAAAGATTTTTAATAACCAAAGCAGGAGAAAAATCATTTAAAAATTTTAATAAATATTTTACGGTGTGAATTCCTTGGGGAGTGTTTTTTCTTCATAATTAGACATTGTTAATAGAACAGATTCTCAGAATTGTAACTACCTCTTCCAGGACCATGAGTTTTTACTTAAGCAGTAACTGGTATCTAGGAAGGTCAGATGTATTTGTGGCAAACCTTGACACACAAAAGACAATTTTTTTCTTTGGAGTCTCCTATCATCGTGAAAATGCAAAGTTTAAACTGGTCATCTGAAAGCACATCTCAAAAACAGCTGAGGTTGGTGTTTCTCAATCACTTGAGCAAGGACAAAGACCAACAAGGCCTTATTTATATACATATTTGGCATTTCATGTATTTGGTGTGTATGTGGGGGGGAAGGGGTTCATGTGTGCAATGGCACACCTGTGGAAGCTGGAAGACAATTTATGGAAGTCAATTCTTTCCTTCCATCATGTGACTCACAAGGATCAAACTCAGGTCATTGTTACGCATGACAGCAAGACCCATGGAGCCTGCCCAAACCTGGTTTATAAATACTGAGATTTGAGTTCCATGAAATTTCAAGGTCACAACATAGTTTACATCTCATCTCCTTCTCCCCAAACATTTCAAAGGGTAAAACCCAGTCTAAACACTATCTCTACAAAGCCAGGCAAAGGCCAGTTTTGCCCAGTGAGCTGTAGGTGGCCAATTCTTCATCTGGCACCAGGACTTGGCTTGATACAGTGTAATCTCTGCATTTCTGAAACAAGGGACGGTGAGTGCTTGCTCTATGAGATTGTCTGAGTTTCTTTCCTTTTCTGGATGGAGAAAAAGTAAGTTTTATTAGATGAAACAGGAGGGTTTTTTTTCCCCCAATAAAGCCATCTAGTCTTTCCAAAGATGACGTCACCAGAAGCAGTTGCTGAGCTTTTGAATTTTGGGAGGAACTGGAGGGAGCAAGCTAGCAGAGTGAAGGTACAAATACCCAGTTCCAGTATGCCTTTCGGGTTCTCTTGGGAATAAGAAAATTCTAAACCTCTTTGATGTAATTTGTATTCAGATGAAATGTCTTACAGTCTGTCTAAAAGGGGGATCATTTACTGATGGAAAGAATAGTCATGATTTTTCTACTGTGTAGAAAATCTCTAGGTTTTAGGGGAGACAAAAGCAGATCTTTGCTGGGAAGATTCCTAACTAGCTCATCTGTTGGAAAGTGTTGGCTTTGCATGATGGCTCAGGCTTGTAGTCTCAGCATTTGGAAGGTAGTGGCAGCGGGACTACAATGAGCTCAAGACCAACCTGGTTCAGAATGAGATGGCTACAAACGTGTGGGATGGCTATGGTGGCTTACCACTGTAATCTCAGCACATAGGGTCTAAGATAGGACAATCTGAGGCTTGCATGTGAACTATCTCAAAGAAAAGCAAAGCAAAACACAAGTGGAAACCCCACACCTACCATTTCTGCTGCAGAGGAACAGTTAAAATGTGTCAGTATCAAGCTGGGATGTAGCTTAATATTTCACTTGCCTAATGTGTGGGAGGCCCTGGGTTTCATCCCCAACATCAAAAATTAATAATGACATCAGCATTCAGGGTGGCCAGCCCGCAGAGATGAATGGGATTCACAGTTTACTCTGCAGCAGTACTTCCCTTACCCTTCCGTACTGAGCAAGTTCCCACAGGCACCTTGTTTTCATGATTTTAACATTGTAGAGTTTATTTCCCGAGTTCAGTGACCCATATGTTCCTTATTATAAACTAGGATCAATGATTCCCTTGAAACACATGACAATCAAATGCCCTGGACTGGGGGAGGGGCTGAAGGGTGCTTAAAGCTGAGGCCAGGAGGCCTGGGGAGCCTGATGCTTTCTCTCCTTAGGCAACCTCATCCAGAACCAGCACAGTGACCTTTCTTACTGTGCCAAGCCCCCAGCACACAAATGCACGGTGATCCCTTGAAGTGGCTCAGTCAACTGATAAATGGCACACACACTTGTTATCTGTTGTTCAAGCCTCCCAGATGCCAAGGGATAAAGTTAATGGGCTTTGGAACTGTGGCTCCTATTAACTTAGCCTGGTGAGTCACAATGGCATATGTAAGTTTTACTATAATACCCAGGGCAACCAGCCCTCTGTGTGTGGCATTAGAATCAGATCCTGCTAGAATCTGGAAGGAGGATGACCACAGGCAAAGACTGACCTGTTGATCATTTGGGCGAAAAGCAAGTCTCCAAGCATGGGCTGCCTTATAGGACTTCATTGACTTACTGCTGAATAAATAATGTGTCTGTATTAATGGCTTATCAAGTTTTCTGCTTGCTTATGTTTATTCCTCTTGCTTTCTGAGTAATAGAACAAAGCTGCCCAGTGCGTTGTGGGTAAAGGTCTTGCGCAGAAGACTGAATGCATGCATGCAGCATGCTGTGGGCTCAGGTAGCTTTAAACACATCAGGCACCCATAGGGACTCTCTGGGGCATGGCAGAGAAAAAGCATGGGGTCAGAAAGGACTGGGCAAGACCATAGGTGTGGGGAGGGCTCTAGACTGGACTTTCACAGAACTACTTATGCTTAAAAAAGTAGTTCAGGAACACAGGAAGGGTCAAAAAAATGTCCCGAAGCCATGTGTCCAGAGGATTGATGACAGCAGCTTTGGCTACCTTCCTTAGTGTCCAGGGTTATGCCAGCATCATTCTCTCCCTTCCCTTCTCCCCCTCCATTCTCCACACAAATCAATCAACGTGTCTTCGCTTCGTCGCCACTCTTTGTTAATTAAAAAGCACAGATATTCCTTTGATTTGAGAATCTTCCAGGGATTAAGAATTGCAAACCATTGATTCTCTTTCTGACAACTGTGGCAATGACTCCCTGAATATTTTGGGACCTTGATTTGCTGCCCTCTTTCTGCTGTTCTGTTTTGTGTAGAACCAGTGATCAGTGAAAACCGGAAGTGGGATCCCTAGAGAAACCCCAAAGTTACCCATGTTAAAGAAGTTAGGTGTAAAACCTCCAAACTGTGAAAGAGATTTGGGGGATTGAGACAAGGTCTTCCATGTAGCTCAGGCTGGCCTAGAACTCACTAGCAGTTCAGGCTGGACCTCAGACTCTGGCAATCCTCTTTTTTCTGCTTCCCATATGCAGGAATTATAGATGTGAACCCCTGATTCCAGCTATAACACTTGTTTTGCCGAGGATTTGGCTCTGAGAGTTTTTTTTTTTTTATCACCTATAGACGCATCTTCCAAATGTCTTCAGCCTTTACACCCAGAATCAAAGGACACTCATATATGCCCAGAACAAGAAATTAAATAGTAATGCTCTTAAAAAAAACCTAAATGAAAAATGATGATAGCACATGAAGACTGATTTTAAACATTAAAAAAACCGTGCATTTTTGTTTCAGCCATCTTGAAGTGTAGGCCATCTAAAAAAAATCATACCTTAATGGCATAGTTTTGCTTTGAGAGACTGAACCACCATAAGCCACTGATTGCCATCTGTAACTATAATATAAAATTACTGTGTGTGTAAGCATGTGTGCAGACTCATTCTGAGATATTTCCAGCACAATGAACCATGTATATTCGGATGGCTCACACAGGAGTCCTCATGCTTACCTTGCTTGGACTCACTCAGTATCAGGCGAAAACTGATTTAGGATCATTTCTATTGGATGCTAGTCTCTAGTCTCCCTGAACCAGAGGATTGTAATTCTCACCTCTGGGGGACAAA
Source organism: Sigmodon hispidus (assembly GCA_004025045.1). Lineage (NCBI taxonomy): Eukaryota > Metazoa > Chordata > Mammalia > Rodentia > Cricetidae > Sigmodon > Sigmodon hispidus. The sequence continues at coordinate 43,524 of PVIH01004315.1, forward strand.
AAAGCATCACATAGCATGTGCCAGATGCACTCATAAACACATATCCTAGTACCCTAATTGTTCAATATGGAAAAATACATATATTTGTGTAAACAAATATATCAGAGAAAGAACATTAGAAGTAACTTAAGGCAGGGTTCTTATTTTTTTTTCCACTAGCCAATCAATAGTGTTACACTTTGCCTCAGTTTACCTAAATGTCTTGTTTTCCAGTCCTCTGTCCCTTGGTCAGTTCTTTCTCTATGATATGTCTGGTGGGCCAGTCTTATTTTCTTACATGATAGTTTTATAACTCACAAGGGTTCTCTTATCCCTGGGTCTTTCTCTAACCATTTGAAGCTTTCTCTTGAATAAATTCAGATTCAGGAAATCATAGAGTAAAAGCTAGACTGGGGTTAAATGCTGGAACCTTTGATGGTACACAGTTGTGTTCCAGCAAAACACACACACACACACACACAAAAAAAAACCATACCACATGTCCTCTCTCTAATTCTGAAACATTTTCACATTAATTTTAGTTTTGATTGACATCGAGTCACTGCATTTTACTTTCCTATCTAGTTAATTACATTTACACATAGCAAGCACAAAATTTTAATCATCTAAGCTCAACAAATCATCACCCAGATAAGGGAGTTCTCTTCCTCCAGACATGAATTGTGCCTGATACTGAACCTCATATGTATGAAATTACACAATGTGGAATCTATTCTTGTTGCTGTTTTGGTTTGGTTTTTGGGACACGGTTTGTGTAGTCCTGGATGTGCTGGAACTTTCTGTAGACCAGGTTGGCCTCAAACTCATAGAGATCCACCTGCCTCTGTCTCCTGAGTGCTGGGATCAAAAGGCATGTGTCAGCACCAAACATGGTGGAATCTTTTGTATCTGTGTTTTCTTCCACATTATGGCACTGTTGGATAGAGTAATCATTTGTGTCTTTGAATAGTGATGTGGTATTTTATGATAGGACTCTTGCATAATTATATTCTTATCTATAGACATCTGGAATATTTTCCATTTTATGTGCTCAGGAACGTTTTAAACTGCCTCTTGGAGAATTTGGCACTTAGCTCTCTCAGATGGGATTCCTGGGGCTGGCTTGTCATATCCCAGGATTCTTGTTTAGCGCTTAGCAGATGGTCACTCTGACACTTTGGGCCTTTGGGGAAACAACAGTTACAATTTGAACAGCAGATGAAGGTGGAAGGGGTGTTCTCCTGCTCATGTGTGTGTACATATGTGCATGTGTGTGCATGTGGTTTTGTCTAGTGCTGGAGATAGAATCAAGAGCTTCTCCTAGTCTAAGCAAGTACTCTACCATTGAGACACATTCTGGCCCAGGCAGAAAAGCTTTTAACCACAAAGAAAATTCATGAAGAAACACTTTTGGAAATCAAAAGCAATTTCTCTGCAAATAGCAGAATAATTCAAATCAAACCATAATTTTAAAAATTCAGAGTAGATGGAAAAAATATCAGCCTCACTCAACTCTCTAAACAACTCTATAATAATGTTACAGAAACCACTAGGGTAGGCCATTCAGATCCAGGGCTCAAGAGATGGTGCTCAGTCCGGCATGGCATCATTCCTTTAATGACAACTCTGAAATATCAAGTCCAGGGAACTTAACTTTGGTTGGTGATGGAGGTTTCAGCAGATTTCTTCGAGAATTTTAAATAATTTTACTTATGTGCATGACACACTGTTAATGAGTAAAACCACCAAGAGCTGGGCTGTGTGTGTTTGGTGTAGGCAGCATTGTAAGAGAAGGGTTCAGCCTCCTTTAATGATGCTGACTATGATGGTTAGCTTTGTCAACCCACCAGGTCCCAGAATCACCTGGGAAGTGTCTTGATGAGGGATTGTCTACACTGGGTTGGACTGTGGGTGTGTCTGTGAGGAATTGTCTCAATTAAGTTAACTGATGAAGGAACCAGTCCACTGCAGGTAGGGGCATTCCTTAGGTCTTGAACTGTGTGGAGAAGAAATCACAGTGAACACAAACAAATTATTATGCATGTATTTCTCTCTGTTCCTGACTGTGGATGTGATGTGTCTAGCTATTTGAAGTTTTTGCTTTGCCTTTCCCACAACGATGGAATAAGAACCTGGAACTGTAGCTGATATAAACCTTGTTCTCCTTACATTGCTGTTCGTCAGGCTATTTTATCACAGCAACAGCAATGTCAGGACACCTTCTGAGCATCCCTTATTAGAAACATCTGCAACCAGAAGTATCCTAGAAGGTACCTTTATGTTATACTTTTAAAATAATTTTGCAAATGAAATAAAGTGCGGACTTTCATAGTGTAAACTTTCCACTTGTGGTATTACATCAGGTTTTATAGATCTGGATGCCATGGTGGTAGATGAGTGGTAGAATGCTTACTAGGGTGTGGGGAGCTCTGCATTCGACTCCTAGCACTTTCAACAAAAGAAGGAAAAAGACAGGAAGATAACAGCGGGAAGCATAGAGGAGGATCTTGGGGATTTTTCAAAATAGATTTATGGAATATACAGTTGCAAAATAACACTACCAGGCTGGGGTGCAGCTCAGTGGTAGAACACTTGATTAGAATGCCCAGGGCTTTGTGTTTAATCCCTACATGGGAGGAAGAGGAGAATAAAATGCCCATGTCATGAGTTGATGCTGTTCCTGATGGAATTTGAACAGTTCCCTCCCAGTTTACAGGAATGTGGAGATGAACCAGAAGGGGAGCTAGTTCTAGACAGTTCTTTCCTTTGACTGATGCATCAAAATGTTCTGGAGCCTTTTCTCATGAAGGAGACTGGTTAAAGTAACCACTAATGGGTGCAAAAGAACATTCCAAAATAATACACAGTCCAATCTTCTGCTTTAACCAAAGGTTTATTTGAAATGGGTTTGTGCAGACACACAGCAGTTAACAGGATTGGTCCAAGCCTAATCAATAAAACCAATGTACAAGGTGACATCCTTGGCATGGATTCCCTTCCTGGAGGAAGACTGGCTTCATACACCAACATGGACTGCACTGAAAATCATTACACTTCCAGAGAGAACCTGAACATGTCAGAAAAGAACTCACTTATCTGCTAGGAGAGTCTAACATGACCCCCAGACAGCTTCCTTCTGCAATGCTAGACTAAAGCCTGTCCTTGGTAAACAGTATTTGAACAATCTCAGAACAGATGTAATAGGAGCCAGGGGGCACATGGCTTTGCTTACATGAGAGACACAGCCTCACAGAGGGTTCAGTAGGATGTGGGTCTGTCTCTACCCTGTGGCTGACCCTTACTGTGCAAGCTGCATTGCTCTGGGAAGGAGGTGCAGATGGAAGAGTCCCGGTGCTGGTCTGCACTTGGTCATCCCTGGCAAGGAGGCAGAAGGAGCAGGATACTCAGGCTTTACATAGACTTTATGACTGAAACACCAGACAAGTCTTTCCCAGAACAGGGATCTCGTTTGTAATTGCCATAGGATAATTGTACATAGTTATGGGCTATGCTGCCGGGATCTTGCTGGAAGGAGAAAAACTCCATGACCAGGCAGATTTCCTTTTTTTTTCTTTTAAATTGGTGCCTGCTCCTTGCCCTGTAAGCAGATACCAAGCTACCTCTAGGAACACAGCTGGACCCGGTCCAATCCCAGGGCAAGTGGGTCACTGCCTGCTCCTTAGCTTTCCTCTCCTTTTCCATCCCAGGAAATCAGAAACTCTTCCTTTGATTTATCTTATTTCATGGGACCTTGCTTGTGACCCAGGCTGGCCTCCAATTCTTGGTTCGACTACTTCAGCCTCCAGAGCCTGGAGATCACAGGCACTTACCAGCAGAATGGGCTCCCAGCTTTTGATAAACCCCCTTGACCCCTGCTTTTCAGGGCAGGATGGTTTGGGTAGTGATGCTGTTTCTACTTCCTTCTTCCCATCTCTGCCATAAATCACAGCCACCTGACACTTTGTTCCTGATTTCTCAAACAAACAGGTCTCCTTCCTCTCTTGAGCCGGGTCAGAAGGATTGCCTATGGGCTAATCCTGTGAGCATGTTTTTCTTGGTCTGATGCCTGGGAGAAGGAGAGGAGGAGATATCTCAGAGGCAGTGAGAGCAGGAGCTTGTCATCTGAACAGGAGCCAGCCTGGGTGCAAAAAGAATCAGTCCTTTGTCTTCTCTCCCTGGGGAGGGCAGAGGTGTTCCCAAGGCTAGGCTGAGCTGGGGGTGGGGGGCCCTCCCCCTCTTTGCTCAAGGCATTAGTTCGCAGCTTCTGACCACTTGGATTTATGTTGCTTCCATACCCTCCTCTTCCCAAGAGAGAAATCACTCATCCTGGGTAAATGGGGAGCTTTAAAAACATCAAGGCACACACAGTCTGAGATGTGGTATTTGGTGAAGCTCATGGACAGGGAAAAGATGGACATGGGTACTGAGGAAAAAAAAAACATGCTTGAAGAAAGGGTACTATACACCATGTTGAATACTGGTCTCACTCTTTCAGGCATACTTAATAGTGTGCCACTGTGGGAATCTTTGCTCTGTTACCCGTGGGAAACCCTTCATGATGATTTTCAATTAAGGGTAGCCTGGGTTAATATCCCCCTGCTGTACTGAGATAGACAACGGCCTTGAAGCCAATATAGAATTACCAACACAGCCAACTGATGCACTTTCTTATTTTGAGGGGCCTTTATTCCCATTGTTGTCACATTTGTTAATTTAAGCATGTCCATGCAAAGAATATGATATCTGTTTATTTCTTTTGAGACAGAGTTTTCCTATGTAGCCGAGGCTAACCTAGAACTCACCATGTAGCCCAGGCTGGTCTCTAATTCTTGTCCCTCAGCCTCCTGAAGGCTGGATCACATGTGTGCACCATCACACCAGATGGCATACCATCTTTGGATTTGACCAAATAAACCTATTTCTTTACTAAGGTATCTCTTCAGATCTATTGGCCAGTTTCCCTGTTTAGTTTATAAAGACCTCAGGAGATGAAGGCTACATTTCAAATGCTGAAATCACTCCTTGAATTACTTTGGGACATGACCCTGGGCAGTAATTCAAACCCTGGCTCAACTGTGCAGTCTTTTCACATGTCCTAAACAAAGGCTACCTCGTCCGACAGCCGTGCTGTAGACACTCAACTTATGGCTTAAGACAAAATCCCAGAACATGAGTAGCTGATGGAAAGTTATCTTCTTTATGATTCAAAAGAAAAGCTCATTATTATAACAAACGAGAGATTATGGATGATAGCTTTCTTTATTTTAAAAAAAAAATTGAGCTGAAGGCCTACATATCCATTTACATTTCCAGACTTGTGTTACCTAGTTTTGCTTAAAAAACAAAACAAACAAAAACATTCACTGATTGGGAACATAGGTAAGTCAATGGCAAACACTAGCCTAGTATTCACAAGGCCCTGAGTTCCATCCCAGCACAGCAAAACAAACATACAATAAAACACTTTTCAGGAGGCAAAAAGGGTCAGGTGTTCAAGGGTAGCTTCAGCTACATAGTGAGTTCAAAGCCAGCCTGAACTACATAAGAATTTATCACAAAATAACAAAATCATTCACTGCTTCTCAATTAGTCATTATTGATTTTTGCTGTGCATATTTAAAGGTTTGTCAAAAAAAGAAAATGACCAGTTGGGCTCTGCTGAAGTCCAGGTTTACTGTCTAGTGTAGTTCTCCATAAATGTCAAAGAAACACCATCACTTTCACCAGAGCAGTTATATAACTCACTCTCCCGTCTTTGTTTCTGTGTTTGCATGAATGTAGGGAATTGGGAAAAGTAATACTGATATAGAAATCTGGAATATTCTACACCAAGGCAGAGTAGATCCCGAGTATCACACAGTAGACCCTGACCAGCTATGCACTGCTACCAGGCTTCCTGGTGGACTGGAGCAGGGGATTGCCTTCAATTATCACATGTGCTGTACACAGGGCAGTCATCCCTACGGTTGTGAGGATAGAGGCAGAACTCAGAACTAAGTTGAAAGAATGCTGGCTGTACAGTTTACAGTTTCAAGAACAGATCCAGTCATACATTAGAACCTTCCTGAGCAGCCCTAGCCCCTCTTAGCTCAATCCAGAGGCAGGCCTGGAAATGCTGACCAAATGGGACCTGCCAGCCTACCAGTCACAAACAGGAACAGGAGTGACATGTCCCACATGACATCTCTGCTGAGCTGACAGCCAGTGTGTGCAACCTAGTCCCATCCACTCTATTCCCCAGGGAGGGGTTGTGTGTGAGACATTCTGACCTCAATTTAAACGCAGGACAAATGACACAGCTCCCCAGTGGGCCCTGCATAAATAGTATACATCACACACCATGACAGCTGCTTTGCCTAGAAAACCAACTTAGTCATTTAAAGGCTAGGCGAAAGCTTAATCAGAACAGAAAAGAAAAAAAAAATAGAAAACAACCCTTCCAGATATGTTTTCTCCTGCCTACCTCATTATTGTAGAGACTGTTTAGTCTACTTCTCAAAAGAAGAAAATATGCTTCAGAAAAATGCACATTGTATTGTAAAGTCAAAAGATACAGAAACAAACAAACAAAAAAAACCAAACAAACACTTTCATCCACTAATCTGATTTAAAAGGCTTCAAGTTCAAGAGAGGGCTACATATCTGACTAAAAGGTGAATTTTAATTCAATCTTTCCAAATGGGTTTAGTTCCCAAGTGGAAATGAATAGTGGAGCTTGGTATCCGTTCTTTCTCTCCCAACATGACGGACTCAGCAAAACGGAAAATTCAGAAGGGAAGACCATTCCTCTAACAGAATTTCTGGCTGGGGATGACAGGATGAAGCACCTACGTCCTCAAAGCAGCCAGCTGGGCTCATGAAACATGATCTGGAAAGAGATGTGTCAACAGCTCGCATAGTAATGATGTTGGTGTGTGGGTGTGTACAGGGCACCTCCAATTGACCCTTCCCTCCTTTCTACTGCCCTGTGCACTAAGCAGGAGCCAAATACCCACCAGGGCTGTCTTCCTAAATCAACATCCTGCACTGTTTTCCTAGAGAATCTGCCTTATACTGTGACAGAAGTCTCCATTAAGGAGTTCTTTAAAGGGTGAAATATCAGTGTGGTACACTTGCCACATGACATCCAGACAGGTTGAACAGTTTTGGCTATGCTCTGTGTTCTGAGTCTCTAGGTGACAGAAGAATTTTAGTTGCTGATTAAGCACTGGATAAAGACAAGGATGGTTATTCGTTTGGTCAAGATAGCAATTTAGATTCTAACAAAACAGACTTGGAGGAGAGGACTATCTACCTAGAAGGGGTGGCCATAGCTTTGGAGACAAGTATTGAGATGGGTATGATTCAGAGCAGTATCAGGATGGGGTTCAGATAGGTATCAGTATAGCCCATACATATGAATTGTGATGGGGGCCACGATTGCTATGATGGCCAAGGCAGCAGAGATCATGACCAAGGCTATGACTCCAGAATAGGCAACGGCAGAAGAACATTTGGTAGTGGGTACTGTAGGGTTGATGACTACAAGGAAGTGAGGCCTGCTGTGGAGACAGGAATAACAGATGGGGGTGGCGATCAGTCATGGAACTAACTCCAGGGATGATTACTCTTGAGACAATTATAGGCACGATGACAGAGGTCCCCTCCCCTCACCCCAATCTGAATCTAAAGCCCTGGAGTCTTCCCAAGGAAGATGATTCCTCTGCTAGTACCTCCTGATCCAGCTGAGCAGCTTCTATCTTTGGAGAAGTAATGCCTGTTCCTGTTGACACAGCTGCTAGAGAATGAGAAGTAGGTGGGGGAGGAGTGAGAAAAGTTGCAGCGTCAGCTGGATGAACCAAAACTAGACGGCCGACCCTGGAAGAGGCACCAAGTGAGCTGAGTAAAGAAACTCAGGAAAGAGAATGGTTGAGGACTGGAAGTGAGTCATCAAAGACTGGAGTCTCAGCCACATCAGGCAGAAATACACAAAGGAGGGAGAGACAGAAACAAACAGAGAGAGAGACAGAGAGAGATAGAGAGAGACAGAGACAGAGAGAGACAGAGAGAGCGAGACACAGAGAGAGAGAGAGAGAGAGAGAGAGAGAGAGACAGAGAGAGCGAGACACACGCACACAGAGAGAGAGAGAGACAGAGAGACAGAGAGAGCGAGACACACACGCACACACACAGAGAGAGAGAAAGAGAGAGAGAGAGAGAGGCAGAGACAGAGAGAGCGAGACACACACACACAGAGACAGAGAGAGAGAGAGAGAGAGAGAGAGAGAGAGAGAGAGTGCAAGAAGTCGCTAGAAAATGAAACGATAAAGAAGACTGTCACTCCCTAATCTCTAAAGCTAAACTTTGATTGGCCTCTAAAGGTAACAGTAGCCCCCTTCATCGAAAGAGAATTTGTGGGTAGTGATGCTGTAGCCTTGCTAGATTCCAGAGCTCAGACACAGGGCAGCGGTCCCTTACAAGTGATAGAGGAAAATAGCTCTGGATCAGCCCTCTGAGGAAGGACCACTGAGAAAAGAAGAAAACAAAGTAGATGAGGTGAGTGTCCCAAAAGGCCAAAGTGGGAACTCCAGCTGTGGTCCCGGAGATGAAGGAAACCAAGATCCCCTGAGGGAGTTGGATAGGAAAGATGGCCAAAAGGATAAGACTTCAGATCTGCACCTGAGCCAAAGATATCGGAGAAAAATCCAGCCTCCAAGTTCAGTTCTGCAAGGAAGTATGCTGCTCCCTCTGTGGATGGTTTGGATGCGAATGAGTAGACCTTCTGTCCTGTGCTTTTTCCTAGTCTCTCTACGCTGGAGCATTCAAGGGCAAATCAAACTAGTCTTGCATATCCTGTTTTAACTCTTCTAAACACCACCCTGGCTAAACTTTTAAATGTGTCCACATCCTTTCAAACCTTTGTCACTCGGGTCATCTCATGTTCTCGATGACCGTGTTAGCCTCCCCAAAGCAGACTCTGTAAGTCATACATCTGGTCTCACAGACATTTTATCTTGGCCACCAGGAGCTGCGGCCTGAGGAATCATTGTTTTTCTAAAGTGAGCCAGTTCCGTGATCTCTTTCATTCCCATGCCCACCACCCCTAGTCTGCCTGCCCCTGCTGCTTCACATCTCTGTCACTCAGAGGTCGGAGTACTTCAGCTGATGAACTTGGGGGCAGGGTAAATGAGGAGAGATGAGTTGGAGGCCTTCAGCCTTGGTTGGGAGTTTTAAGGTTTCTCTAAGTTTCCTTCATGGAAGCCCGTGCTAGTTCTTGGGTTTATAATGTGACCTATGCCATGAGGTTTTCTGCTTAAGAGGGTTGGTTTCTTAAGTTCCCTCAAGAATAAAAAATAATGCAAAGAACTATTGAATAAGGTTCTGGCTTCTCTTGCAACACAGTAGTTTGACCTATCTGCTTGACCTATGTGCATCTTCACAGAGGTCAGCTTCAGAGATGGCCATTTTCCCTGTTGCAGAAAGTCAGGGGACCTGTGGACAAATGAGACCTTGGTCTTAACACACAAGCCCTACGTCTGCTGTGAGGAGCATTGGTTTAATGGACTTCAACAGTGGCCATAGCAAGGATGTATCCAGGGCTTGATTGGCTAGTAGCTAGGAAGTGGGCTTTTAGAGATACCAACAGCTGAGTGGGGTTTTTAAAAAGTTGTTGTAGACAAAGAAGGACTTTGCCCTCTTCGTGTCTATTTTCCTTGCAGACAGCTGCGTCTGAAGGAAAGCTACTGGGTCCCACTTTCCTACTTTACTCCCTTGTTAAAATAAAAGCAGGGTCAACTTACACATTCCTGAATATGTGCAACATTTGTGCAGAAATACTTTCTATGAAAATGTCTTATAATCTGTAGACATTACATGGAGGATGTCTTGACATGTAAAATCTCATCCTTAGGGTTGAGGGCTTGTTGCGGTTTATTTCCCCTTTAAATAAATCTAGTCTTTAAAGTTGAAAGAAAGAACAAAATTGAAGAAAGAAAGAAAGAAAGAAAGAAAGAAAGAAAGAAAGAAAGAAAGAAAGAGATGAGTGGTGAAGAGCCAGACATTCAGTTGCTTTTCCTCTCCTATCCACGATCCTGCCCCCTCCTCTGTGGGTAAGATGCACACCTCGGCTGGACCCGCTGATCTGAGGCAATCTTCCTGCTGTTTCTTCCATAGGGTGTAGGCTGTCAGAATTTCATCTTGCTGGGCACACTAGATTTTTTTTTTACTTGCCTCAGGGAGCAAAGAGAGAGTCCAAGATTCTTGTTAATGGTTCTACCCTCCCCTCCTCCAAGCCATCTCAGCATCCTGGCTACTTCCTAAGTGAGAATCAGTTTTCTTACTCAATGCAAATAAATTATCACCACCTTTTTTTTTTTTTTTTTTTCGTGCCCACTCATCTCTGATGTTCCAAAAGTAAAGAGTTAGGAAACAAAAGTGTAGCATCTTTTCTTCCTGTGAATGGAGCACTTTGGACCACTCACCCAGCCTGACTGCTGCTTCATTTCCTCATCACACATCCCTGGTGATATGGTAGCATTTTACCCAATAACAGGTGCCCAGAGGTATTTACTTTAAACCATCCAAAAATCTGGTTTGGCAGCCAAAATAATGGGAGGAAAGCATGCTGCCATAGGCCCACATTTTCAAAGAGCCCCCAGTTCTCACATGCAGGCTTGAGGCATCTAGGTTCTGTTCTAATTCAGAGTGGGGGTCTGCAGTGGACAAAGCTGGAAACTGGCCCTTTCCATCCTTGTTTAAGAGCCCAAGCCACTGTTCAGAAAGAGGCCATTGGGCCTAAAACTTTCTGGATACAGAAAGGAGATCATGTTAATAGTTTTAAAAGTTATGATCTTGAAAATGTTTGTAATTGTTTTCGTTAGAAGCGTATGGTGCTGATGTGGTAACTCACACATATAATCCTAATATGCAGGCCACTAAGGATTGGTGAGAGTGTGAGAATAGCCTGGACTACAAAGTGTGTTCAAGGCTAGATTGGCATACAGTGTAAGACACTGTCTCAAGAATATCAACCAAACAAAACGTCTGCAGGACAAGGTCTGGTTTCTGCTACAGTGTTCATGGGCTGATCATTTCAATTGTCTATCAAGAATAGGACTTGAGAACTTCCATTGAGATATGGTGAAAATGTCCTCCGTGTCTGCCTCCTGAGTCTTGAGTCCTTTGGCACCTTCCAAGGAGATCTGGGATCCTCTTCCTCATCACTTACCACCTCCCCACCCTCTCCCCACCCTGCTCCCCAGCTCACTCTGATTCTAGAACTTCAGAGTGGCAGTTTTACCCCTTTGATGCACAGACACCATTATAAACTCACTTCCAAATGGTAGAAAGTCTAAAATGTGCTTCGAGCATATAGGAGGCAGATGTCGATTCTGAGAGGCTGCCAGAGGCCTAGCTCAAAAGTATTATGCAAAGCCTGCCACTCTCACCCACAGGATCCCATCAGAAAAAGACAGCTAAGTACTTAGGCCAGGCATGGGACATGTACTTCTCTTCAGTTATGGAGCTAAAGGACAGTAACGGAGCAAGGCTGGGTGGGATGGGGCTGGGCAAGAAGAAAGATCCTGACATCTGTATCTCAAGGTATAGAGGAACAAAGACACACAGAACTTGGGTGGGTGGCTACCAGGTGTGAGAACAAGAGCATAGGATAGCAACGGTAAGACCCAAGGCTTGCATGTAAAATGAGTGTAGAAGGCATGGAATGATGGCTGATTGCCTTGCTGGGGCTGGGCTTGAAAGAGCCAAAGAAATGTTGTCCTTCAACCGTAAGCTTTTCTGATTTCACTGCAATCAAGAAGTTTATGCCATCTTCACACAAACAAAACAGGAATCAAAGTGGGTGAGCAATCTGCAGAAAGCAAGGCTTGTATGATCTGTGCATGCACCAAACAGGAAGTAAGTGTACCCTGCTCCAATTACACAGGACTGGTCTCTGTTAACATAATGCCATTTCCTTTCTCCCAGAACCACTAGTACTGATGTTTAAGCATTGGCGAAACATAGTTTTTAATTTCACACCTCACAGAGCCCAGCTGAATGTTTCTTAACAACGTAAACAGAAGTTGGACCAAGCACTGCAGACAAGCTGGGAGAATAGCTTCCCCTGATGTCTATACCCTGGGACTGTAAGGGGACAGACAGCTGCTAACAAACTGGTTGGCTAAGGCCACAGAAATGTGTTTTCTGGTGTTGGGCTGCAGGTGCCAGTCTCTCTTGACAAAACTGTGTTAACACTGCGTGCAACAAACCAAATCTCTTTCCCCGGAGCCATTGGCAAACATGGAGTCCTAGTTCTTCCTTGACTTCTTTTTGGTGGTGTCATAAGCACGGACTATTTCCTCCTGGGTCACAGCTCCATGTTCCTCTTGAGAAAAGGCATACCCGTCTACAGGGAAACACACAGGAAGAAGCGGCTTAGGGAGCATTCTATACCAATGGTTCTCCATCTTCCCAATGCTGTGACCTTTTACTACAACCTCATGCTGTAGTGACTCTCCCAACCATAAAATTACTTTGTTGCCACTTCATAACTGTAATTTCACTAACTGTTGTGAACTATAGTGTAAATATTTCATATGCAGGCTATCTGATATGGAACTCCTGTGAAAGGGCTGTCCAGAGCCCAGAAGGATCTCGACCTACAGGTTGAATAATGTTGTTCTGGGCTAAGGATAAACTACTTTCCCAGAAGACCTCATTGAACTGTGTGGTCACGGGACTTTCTTAGCTGTGGATACAGATACTTGAGATGAAGATACCTATCCAAGCAAAGGGAACCATGATCAAGAGGGATTGTGGTAGCAGGGGCCAATCAAGCTGGGGTGGGGATGTCTCAGAGTGAAATGAGTTTGTTTTCTGTGGACCAGCTGAAATATAAACTGAAAGTCTGTTGGGTTTACAGTTCTGTAGGCTGGGAGTCCAGTAGCAACAGGCAGTTGCTGGTGGGGACTTCCTTACTGCAACATAGCATAGGGGGGTTGGTAGTGTGCCACCCCACTCCTTGAGGACAATAATTAATCCATTGGCTGAAATAGAAACCACATGACACTATCACCCCTAAAGTTTTCCTCTCAGCTCCATCACCAGAGAAATGACATGCCCAGATGTATTCTAGAGGACATTCAAACCACAGCAGGTAGCGTTTCTAATTTTGGGGGGCTCAGTGTGGAAAATGTAAACTTAGGCTAGTGGGCTATGTCCCCACATCCCTACCACCTACCTATTAAGAGGTAATGTCTCCCCATCTGCCTAATGTTATTTATGAAGCCATAAGTATGTCAGAAAAGATGGCCCTAATCGTGAAGCCGTCAACGCACATAGGATGCTTGGAGAGTTCCAGTGTATATAGTGGGCTGGGTTTCTGGCTGGTAAGTAATTGAAGCAGGTTTGTTTGAGAACACACGAGAGGGTAGATTGAGTGAATGGTTCCATGACCACAGAAGGACTGAGCCTCACAGGGTAATGACAGACAAGTGTCACAACTGTTCTACAGGGGCATGAAAATAACTCAAGGACTCTGCCCATCAATGACACATAATAATATGTCCCATTGACGACGTAATACTATGTCCCTGCTTCACAGTTGAGGAAATTAAGGACCGGATACTTTTTACCTTGCCCAAGGTCACAGAGCTGGGAAATAAAGCTGGGCAGTGTGACCTACTCCTGACATCTCTTGCTGTGGCAGAGGGACAGAAAAGTCCCATTGCTTAGTTAGATGTGATGGCCGGAAACCAACACAGTCATATAACAAGACAGTTGTAAGGCTCTCTTCCTTTCCTGCTTGTGCTTTATCAGTGGAGCTGTCTGATCACTGATGTGCTATCTTTACATTTCTTTCTTTTTTTTTTTTTTTGCAGTGAGGGAGATGGAATCCAAGACCTCCTGCATTCTAGATAAGTCCCCTTCCTCCTGCCATAGTGTCTAAAACGAGAAAAAGAAACCAGGAAAGGTGAGCAGCTGTCAGCTAATGTTGATTGGGCTGTTAATTTCCTCCGATGTTTGACAGAGAGTGAAGTCTGCAGGGTGTGAAGACACCATGGTCACAAGGACAGGTTGGCAGAAGGCCGTAGGGGAAAACTCCATTTGTGTAGGCAGAACCCAGAATCCCTGTACCCAGGCTGCCTTGCTGCCCTTCAGGAGAATGAGAATGAGCAGTAGGGAGATTTCAGAGCTGGGAGGATGAAGTCAGAGAGATTAAGAGCTGTGAAGGTGGGAAGCAAAGACAAGAGATGCAAACTCCTGCCTGCTGCCCATTTCTAACAAAAATGCCCCCCATAGGAAGTACCACCTTGGCATAATCATAGGGAAGCAGTTCTCAGTGTAGCCTCTCAGCCAGGCAAAAGCCAGAGGGAGGCTGGGAAGAGGCTTCAGCAGGAACTTGCTGTGCACGCTGGGGAACTGACTTGGATCTCTGGACTTCACATAAAAGTGGAAAGAGAGATTTGTAGTGGGATTTCAGCTCATCTCTTTGACCTGGGGCCATGGTCTCTTGGCCAGGATAAGTATGAGATTCACCAATGACCCTGAGGTGTGGGCCCAAAACAGCTTAAAGTTCATGTCTCCAGTGCTCTCTGGTTTCCCACTGCTTAAAAAAAAGAGACCTGTGCCATCCAGACACATAAATCACTCTAACTTTCCTACCTTTAATTATTATAAGGTACTATTAAATCCCTTTAATATTTAATAACCTATAAATATTTAATATTTATTATATTAAATATATATAATAAATATTTATTAACCTATAAATCAATTGCCTATAATTAATATCCAACTACAGAGACTGACTCAACAAAGTTGTCCTCTGCCCTTTATACACACCTGGTACCCCCCAAAGTGAGGAGAGGCAGAAGCCAGCCTGGACAGGAATTTCCACTGAAGCTACACCCTGCCCTCACTCCCCTGGGACAGGGACATCCTTATGGTGCTGTCCACACATGTGGCTTTGCTCCACATGTCCTGCTTCTGTGAGGTAAGGAATAAAGGCTGTGTCTCACCCGTTCCCAAACATTTTCTAGAAATGGACCATGGCGTGCTAGAGCTCTCTGGGAAGGGAGGGCTTGTTCTTCTCTGCCTCCTCTCTGTCCAGGTCCTTGCCCTGAGCACACACAAGGTGTGCTTTGTGAGACATTTTTACTGTAGTCCAAGAGGACAGCCTTTTCCGTGGAATGGTGCAAAGCAAAATCTAATTCAAAACAAAACAAACAAAAACAAACAAAAAACCCCAGTGTGTCCTTTGGTACCAATGCTGCTTTACCACAGTTCAACTTGACAATGCTCATTCTCCAGTCTTCTAACAAGGAATGTTTTGTGTGTCCTTGAGGATCATTATTGCCAGCAGCTGGCCCAGGCTAGGATGTACTGCTGGAATGATGCTTCTGGCTTCTACTGTGGCTGTGGCTGTAGCTGTGGCTGCTGCAACCCACCAGCCACTGTGATCAAGGGCAGTCTTCCCAGAGAGATTCTAGACAGGAGGCAGGAGAGGAGAGGCATCCTCAGCTGGCTGGGCATCTGTCTTGGATGGTGACCAGATGGCTGGAGATCAGGGGCCATGAAAGGGAACTTCTTGTCTTTGCATGGTCATTACTAGGCTTTGTAACCTTGGACTTTTAAAATCATCTGGGTTTGGGTTTGCTTCTCTGTAAGATGAAATGGCCTGGGACAAGGTCTAATAGGTCTCATCCTTCCTGAGGGCTCCATGATGCATTGTCCTTGAAAATTGCTAGGCCCTTTAAGGTGTGTGTGTGTGTGTGAGTGTGTGTGTGTATTGGCTAGTTTTGTGTGTCAGCTACAGTCATCAGAGGAAGGAAGGAGTCTCAGTTGAGGAAATACCTCGAAGAGATTCAGCTGTAAGGCATTTTCATGATCAATGGGAGGGTCCAGGCTAGGGTGGGTGGTGCCATCCCTGGGCTGGTGGTCCTGGGTTCTGTAAGAAGGTGGGCTAAGCAAATCATGGGGAGCAAGCCAGGAGGCAGGTCCACTCTATAGCCTCTGCATCAGCTCCTGCTTCCAGGATCCTGCCATATTTGAGGTCCTGTCCTGGCTTTCTTCAGTGATGAACAGCAATGCTGAAGCATAAGCCAAATAAATCCTTTCCTCCAAAAGAGTCACATTTTGGTCATAGTGTTTTGTTGCAGCAATAGAAACTCTAACTAAGACAGAGAGTTAGGGATGAGGGTTGTGAATGAATGAATGTTAAGACATAAATATTATTAGGGTTGTCAAAACATAAGTAAATGAATAATAATTAGTTAGAGGTATCCTTTTGGACACACAATTCTAGAAGAGCCTTAATCTTGTGGCTATTAGGTATCTTATGGGCTAGCAAGAAGCTGTCTCAGTTAACTCTGGGTAAGGGTTTCTAGACTTCTCTTCTGAGTGAGCAGAGTGTGACCAAATGCCCTTCTTGAGGCAGAAGAATGACAAGTTCAAGGCCAGGTGAGGCAACAGATTGAGAGCCTGTCTCAAGGTGGGAAATAGAAAGAGCGCCGGGACTCTTGATCAGGGGCAGGCAGAGAATTTGCCTAGTGTAAGGTTCTTGAGTAGAAAACATCAGAAAGGAAGGCAGACTGCTGGTGGGTTCATTCCAGGGAGGGGTAAGGGTTTCCCTGGCAGAAAATTTCCCTTTTTAGAAACCAAGTCTGGTGGGAGTCAGGTTGGCATATGTCCAGTGAGAAGACAGGGCATGGGGGTCACTGACTGCGCCTGCCAGCTCCAAGCCTGATTAGGAGGCAGGCTTTTTTTCCAGGCTAATTTGGGGGATATCTAACTGGCATTTACCTCCCCGTGGGGAGTCACAGGGAAGCTCCAGCTCTGTGTTCATCTTTGGGAGTCTTCATGAGTAGCTGGGGACTGAGAGGAAGCATTTCCCAGAACCTCCTTGGCGGCTGCTCCTAGATCCTGCCAGAATCTATGGAGGTCTCATGGGAGGGGCAGAGATGGAGTGGTGTATGGTTTATTCTTTAGCTGCTTTGCCTTGTCAGTCTAGGTGGAACATCATCTTGATAAAGTTGAGTCTTTTTTTTCCTCACACAATTTTAGAGTAAAATTCTCACATTCTATTCCTTTGACTCTGACATCTGATGTAGCTTTAATAAAAGTAGAGTTTCAGAGATGACGGGAACCATGATGCTGATGAGGAAATTTAGACTGTGTAGGAAATTAGACTGTGTATTGATCTTAATTATTAATACTGCACACTGGCTGATCATAAGATCTGTGTTAGTCTCTTTTTTATTACTACAATGAAACATTCAAAGCTGAGAACTTTATAGAGTAAGAAGATTTATTTCATCTCACAGATTTAGAAATTAGAGGTTGAGGAACTATATCTTGTGATGAGCCTGTTAGCAGAGTCCTAAGGTAGCATAGGACATCACATGGCAAGAAACAGGGATATGCATGAGACTTCTGGTTCTCTCTCTACCCTCCCCCACCCCCATACAGCCACAGGATTCAGTTATAAGGGCTTTGCCCTGATGATGACCAAACGTAATTTTAATCATTGCCAGAGATTCTGACTTAAGGTCTGTCCCTTATACAAACCATAGTGACAGCACAGCACTGAAGATTAGAGCCTCTCAGGTTCCAGGGCTGCTGGGGTCTGTGACTGCAGGACAGTTGGAGGAAGACATCCAAGGCTCAGAGATATTACCCAGGCCTAAGCTCTCAAGCACTTGAAAATCTTGTAAATGGCAGAAGAATTCTAAGTTAGGGATTTAAAGTTTTTGAGATTTTATTTATTTTTATTTTATGTGTATGGGTATGTGTCTAAATCTATATCTGTGCACTCTGTGTGCCTGCAGAGGCCAGAAGAAGATATTAGATTCCTTAGGACTGGAGTGTCAGATGGTTCTGAGCCACTGTGTAAGAGCTAAGTATTGAACCTGGGTCTTTTGGAAAAGGAGCTAGTGTTCTTAACTGCTCCAATAAAGGTTTTTATAACTGTGGTGTGATATTAGAAGCTGTCTTATTTCTTGTATTTTGCTCAGTAGACTTTCTTTTTTTACTTTTAAGTGTTGGCTCAAGAAAAATATGAGGTCATTGTTAAGATAGTTATAGCTTTCCTCTAGATATATGTGAACATATGTAATGGTTTTTGTTACTGAAGAATGAGCCTCAGCCTTGTGCATGATGGGTAAGAGGTCTGTACCAAGCCCTGTCACCAGCCCTCATTTCCCCTTTTGAGACACGATCTCACTGGGTTGCCCAGGCTGACCTTGAACTCACTTTGTAACTAAAGCAGCTTTGGACTTGTGATCCTCCTGCCTTGGTCTGCTGGCCTGGCTGTACATAATTCTTTCTGTGATTACTCCGAGACATTCATTAGGGAAGCAGTGTGGTCTACAGTGTGAATGCTTCCTTCCTAAAGGCTTTATATACTTACTGTGAAAGGATGTCATATAATTGCTTTTTTGTTCCAATAGAAACTTTAAGAATTATATACATTGTCCAGAGCTACTCAGCTAACTGAACATTAACCACAATACCTAGTACTTAGTGAAGTCTTTAGGTCCGAACACTCTTCTAAACTCATATATATGTGTGTGTAGGTGTATGTGTATGTATATATATATGTATGTGTCTGTATATATATGTGTGTGTGTATGTGTATGTATATATATATGTATGTGTCTGTATATATATATGTGTGTGTGTGGGTGTATGTGTATGTATATATATATGTATGTGTCTGTATATATATGTGTGTGTGTATGTGTATGTATATATATGTATGTGTCTGTATATATATATGTGTGTGTGTGGGTGTATGTGTATGTATATATATGTATGTGTCTGTATATATATATGTGTGTGTGGTGTATGTGTATGTATATATATATATGTGTGTGGGTATATGTGTATATATACACACATATATATATGATCTTATTTTACCCTCCCAACATTGTTCTCATTTTACAAATGCAGACACAGAGTGGTAAAATGGCAGAACAGTAACCCAGGGGTGTGAGTCCAGAGGGGATCCCTGCAGTGCCAGTCCAGAGGATACCCTGCAGATTGCTGTCCTTGGAGGACCCCATAAATCCTCATACCTTGACTTCCACCTCACACTTCCAACATGGCCGTGACCTAGAGCCTATGGCAATAACCTACAAGCCACAACATAGCACTACAACCTGTTGTATATGAATGCTCTTTGTTTGAGCTTCAGATTTTGTGCCCCAAGTCTGTGCTACACCCTCCCCAGGGGCTGTGGGAATTAGGCAGTAGGAGTGGAGAGCCAACAAGTACCAATATATAATACCACTCCTTTCTCTCCGTTGAGAGAGTCTCTGTTGGCAGGCAGAGCTCTGCTGAACTGTATCACAAATACGTGTTCTATGTGGGCACTGACCTTCTCCTCTCCCAAAAAGTATTCTCACTCTATCTCATGTGACAGCCATTCCTGGCCTGCCTGTCCACTCACCCGGCTGCCTGCTACCCACTGCTACCCACTGTAACTTACGGGTGACACACTGCTGGATGGAGCCTGCTCTGAAGAGGGTCGGAGGGGTCTTCCTGCTGAGTCTCTTGATTAGACGGTCACGTTCATTCATCCTGAAAGAGAGCAAAGAGGGTCAAGGGTAGCCTAGGTCACCCCAATACCTCTCTGAGGGATCTAGATAGCTTAAGACTAAGAGAAGAGGCAGAGTGCCCGCCCTGTGTACAGAAGGTTTGTTCTTCTCCTAGAGGCACCGGGCAGTATGGATGTCCTTTCCCACCAGGCAGATATCTCTCTGACTCCCTCCCCCACCTTCTCTCTCCCTGTTGAAGCCAATCCCAGAATGGGAATGTACATGGAGACTGGACCTGTCATAGGGTAAAATGGCATACAGATGGGCAGTGATCCTTATAAAAAGAAAGGGTTAGGGTCCTTATAAAAAAGAAGAAGAAGGTGGAGATCAGGATTCAGATACACACAGAGGAAAGTCCATGTGCGTATTCAGGCAGAAGGCAAGTAGAAACTGTAGACATCAGTCCTGTGGACATTTCTGGCTCCTGAGCTCCTTATAGAGAGGTGTCAATCCTCCCCGAGGCCCTGAGTTGAAGCAGCTGGAATTCTGAGCACACAAGTCTACCACCCCCACCACTGTTTACAGGAAGTTCAAGCACCCTAGGAGCCTGGAGACGGAGGATGCCTGTGCTGCTCACAGCCTCTTGTACAGACTCAAAAATCAAAAATAGAATTGATTCCATTAAAATTAAAAATGTTAAATTGGGCACAGTGTTGTACACCAATAGGTCCAGCTATTTGGCGGCAGAGACCTGAGCATTACTTCTACCCAGACATTTGATGCCAACCTGGGAAATATATTAGCAAGATCCAATCTAAACAAAACTACAAAAAAAACTCCCAAAAAAACCCAAAACAGATCAATTATAACAATTGGGGCTGGAGAGATGGCTCAGTGGTCAAGAGCAACAAGTGCTCTTGTTGCTCTTGGAAGAGAACCTAGGGTTCAATTAATTAATTAACTAATTAATTCAACTCCTTTGTCTATGTTTCAGTTGAATTGTTTTATTTTTTTGCTGTTAAGTCATAGCAGTCTCTTATGTATCCTAGATATCAGATCACATGACGGTTCATAATCATCCATATCTGCAGTTCCAAGGGATCTGATACTCTGTTCTGGGCTTAGACACCATGCATACATGTGGCACATATACATACAAGCAGGTCAAACACTCAACACAAAATTTTAAAAATCTAAAAAAAGTTAAAATATATCAAAGGACATTACAGTGGAGTAAGAGTCAACTACAAAATGGGAGACCCATTTGCTAACTCATCATAACTGATAAGGACCTGGTACCTAGAATATGTAAGTAACTCCTACGTATGAACAACAAAAAGACAGGCAATTCAACTGAAACATAAACAAAAGGCTTGAACATGTTTTTATACAATGAAGACGCACACTGATTAAGAAGCACATGAGAAGATATACAACATATTCATGACGGGGAAAATGCTAATCAAAACCACAATGGGACAGTATTTTACACCCACAAGAATGGCTATGAAAACAGCAGACAAAACAACCCTTCAGAAAAGGATGAAGGTTGGAGAGGGTGTGGAGAAACTGGAACTCTCTTACATCACTGATGGGACTACAAGATGGTAAGGTCACTGCCCTCGGGAAAGTAGCCTGAATCAGCTATATCACGGAGATGCTCTACTTCTAGACATACACTCAAAATAACTGAGGATGGAATCAAAAGATACCTATATGGCCATACCTACACCAGCACTATCCACATCCATCAACTGATGAATAACTAAACAAACTATGGCATATCCATTAAAAGGAATATTATGCTGTGTAGTACAGAGGAATTCAGCCATGATCCATGATACACATGGATATACTTGAAAACATACCTGGTCCCAAAGCCTGGAGATGAGTATACAAAATTTCCAGAGTAGGAAAATATGTGAAGATGGAAATCTACGAGCTGAAGCTGCTGGTGGCTATAGGGCAGGAGGTGAGGGGTGGGGATGAGGAGAGTGTTTAACACATGGTGGGTTTCTAGGGATGAACAATCCCTGCCAGTGATTCGTAATATTGGGAATGCGAATGCCACAGAACTGTAGGCTTTAAAATGACAAATTCTAAGTTATATAGATTTCATCACAACTGAAAACAGGAAAATTCAGTTTTTAAAACGAAGAAATAGGTCTCGATTCAAGACCAATTCCCTCCCATCCTCCAAACTGCTGGCGTCTTTACAGCTTATTTCTCTAGTGCTGCGGGGGTGCTGAAGTAAAGTGTTGTCTTTGATTCTTCCCCCCTGTGTGCTGGCACAAGCAGGTATGCTAGCTGGGATCTACTGGTATGGAAGGTGTTGGGTAAACACAAACTCAGCCTAACTATGAGCTACGTGCGGTCTTGGTGCCTCCCCAATAATGACGTTGAAACTGAAGCTCTGACAAGTTCTCACAAACGGGCCTTTTTTAGAAGCTGACATGCCTTGGAGGAGGTGTTATGTTCCTGTCCTGGAAAATAAGCCGTCTGTGGAAGGAAGGAGCATGCTGGAAGGGTTGTGCTGGAGAAAAATAAATGCTCATGTCTGAATTCTGCTAGGAACACTTCTCCTCAAAAGGTCACATAAGCCTGGAAATGAGTGCAATGCAGATAGTGGGGATTAGGAGATGCGTCTGAGTGTTGGAGGGAATCTTATTTTCTTACAATGTTGTTTGGGGAAATTCTTGCCCAATGGAGAATTTGTCTAAGAGTACAATACCAAATGGGTGAGCAAAGTAAAAGGGATAAGACCAGATTCTTAGTCCCATAATAGGTGGTATCCACCAGTCTACATGGCTAACAGTTAGGGTCAGGGCAGAGGTAAAAGCTGAGAGGCTAGGGCCAGCACCAACAGGAGAGATGGATGTGCTCCTAGCATTTGAAAGTGTTCTGTCATTCCTGACAGCTGGGATGGTACCATAAACACACCAGAAATATTCAAAAGAAAACACACCGACAGCAAGTGGTCATCCTGCTTTTGGACCTGCAACAGCAGCTGAGAGAGAAGTGGTCATATGAATGCTTCTAAAGACTAGTATTATATCATCAGAACCTGTGACCTCAGAAAAATAACAAAAATCATGTCAAATCCCTGCTTGGAGAAACCTGGAGAGCAGAGAGGTGGAGAAGATGCATCTCATTACTCCTGCTGAATATGGCTGATGACCCTGGTCACCAGGTGTTAAAAAACCTAATAAGCCTGAAAAGGTGGTGGGAAGAAGGATTATCTATGAGGAACTACCAGTCAAAAACCCAAGTTTCCATTAACCTCATACCTCACACTAGGAGCTGAAGAAAAACAGATAAAGAAGAGCTCAGCCTCTACTCTCTACCCATGGGGAAACTCAAGCTGTTTTATCCCAGCCAGACACTCTAGAGACATATGTTCTCTCCCACCCATGCCAGCCATTACCAAGAGGAAGTCTGGGCTTGTACCCTGAAGACACTGTCAAGAGGCTGTCCAGTAACACCTCTTGCAAACAGAGAGCCGATAGTCCTCCAAGACAGCAATGGTGCACTAGTCCTGTCCCCTGACATGTCAGTGGAGAACAGTGAAATGTCTACCAAGAACTGGGTATCTGTCTCCATCCAGGACAGTGTAAAGCCCCCCACCATGCTCACTGGGAGTCAGGAGGAGCTCAAATAGAGAACCAGAGATACTCTATTTGATGTGATGAGCAGGAACTTCTACCCCTGCCCAGCGGGCACCAGCAGAGGTCCTCACTTCCATCCCTTGACAAGTATAGGCTGCCATTTGAAACCTAGAGTCTCTAATATCCAGATTTTATCACCAAGATAATAGGGACAGTGGAATTATCTAATGAACTTTAAAGTGGTTACGACAAAAATGCTTCAACAAGCAATTATAAGCAAACTTAAAACAACAAAAAATTTTGGCTAGAAGATAAAAAGAATTAACCAAGAAACATAATAACTGAGATAAAAACTTTAGCGGATGGGTTCACAAAAAAAAAAAAAATTGTAGGGGAATAGAAACAGTCAATGGATTATAAGAAGATGGAATAGTAGACATTAGCCAGTTTGAATAATAGAGATAAAACAGATCAAAACGACTGAAAGAGTCTCAGGACCTGGGGGCGGGGGTGGCAGAAGATCTAAGGCCCCTCTCTTCACAGTCATAGACAGGAGGAAGCATCTGGGCTGAAGGCACTGGGGGAAATAATGGCTGAATGAGTCCCAAATTAGTTGAGAAATCTACATTTACAAGTTCTAAAAGAGAGAAACACTGAAGAAATGCATGCCAGGAAAGGATTTCATTCAGCTTATCAAGGCTAAGATAAAGGTAAGATCTCAAAAGTAGCCAGAGAGACAACATCATATCTATAGGGAAGGCTAATCAGAACATTAATGTGTTTCTCGTGAAAAATTACTGAGTCCAGGAAGAGAAGGAACAGTCTTCCCCACTGCTGGAGAGCAGCCAGACAACCAACCAAAGAACTGTCAGCCCCGGGAAACTATCTTTCAGAAACAAGGAGAAATAAGACATTCTCAACTGGAAATTGTGAAATTGTAACTAAAGATATTTCTACACACAAGAAAGAGATCGTGAAAGAGGAACATTAGACAGAGGGCACATGAACATACACAGAATGAGTTTTTCTTCTGCAGTTCTCCAAGTTATATTGGATGAATTTAAATGAAAATAAGACTACCTGATATGTAGGAAGAAAATAATTATAAATGAAGATAAAGAATGATGAAGAAAAAGCACTCTCAACAAATGGTTCTAGAGAAATCATGCACATACAGGCAATAAAACAAAACAATGCAAGGAGCCGTAAGTCATGACCTTCACACAAGGTTAACTTAACATGCATCACAGACTTTAAGGCAAAGAATAAAAATATAGAACTTTGAGGAAAAACAGATTGGAGGGGGGGCAATGTAGGGTGCAAAGAGTTTTTAGACTTGTCACCAAAAGCATAACCCATAAGTAAAATGGACTCAATTGAAATTCATGGCTTTTCTTCTAAGAATAGTCAACTAGGAGGCTGGGGGGCAAGCTTTGGAATAGAGACAGCACATGTGGACCACATATCTGATACAGAGCCAGTATCCAGACTATATTAATAAGTCTCAGAACTCAATAACAGCATATAGTTGTTATTATAGATAATCCAGCTAGAAAATGAATAAAAATCATGAAAGACATCTCAATAGAGGTAAGACCCAGGTGGCATATGAACAGACACTCAACATCATAGGATGTCAGGGGAATATAAATCAAATTCACAAGAAATCACTGAACACCAATCATAATGGGCAAAGTAACAATAACATGGTAGCAGAGATTGTTCTCAGGGCCTGGGAGGGTCACTGCTGTACCCACCACCGGAAGTGTAAGATTCCATGGCCTTGCTGTAAAACAATGTATGGCCAAAAGTGTTATAACCTTGTGAAAATATACTTTAAAATGATGGTATTTATGTTTACATTATATCTCAAATATGAATCAGATAATCTGGCTAATAGGCAGCCCAAATTGTCCAATCCACAGAATCACGAGCTAAATCAATGGCTATTTTTCAAAACAGACAGCTAGCCCAGTGTAGTGCTACATCCTGCAATACAACACCTAGAGGAGAGGTGTAGCCAGAAATTTCTTGGTCTAGCCTAACTCCAGGGTCCTGAGAAATCTCTCCCACCTGCAGTCCTGCAGCTGCTTCTAAAGTCATTACTAAGAGACTTATATTAGTTACAAAGCAGCGCTGTCTTGTAAATTTGAACTCTCTCTGGTCGCTGTCTTGTAAATTTGAACTCCCTCTGGTCAACGCAGTAAGTTCTAAGTGATCCAGGGTTATAGTGTGAGTCCCTGTCTCAAAGAAATCAATCAAGTATCAATAAGCAAAAGTTAAATATATGGGGCTTGAGAGATGGCTCAGTGATTCAGCACATTTGTTAGTTCTCAGTGAACCTAAGTTCAGTTGCCAGCACACATATCTTGGCTCATAACTGCTCCAGTTCCAGGGGCTCCAACACTCTCTTCTGTCCTTTGCAGGTACTAGACACACGTGCTGTGCACATACATATATTCAGACTAAACATTAATAGATATAAAGTAAATAAATATATAACACTAAAATCTTAACTATATAACACTAATAGGTATAAAATAAGTAAGCCTAAAAATAAATCTGTAGCTACCATAAACACAGCTACTTTACTCCTGGATATTTGTCCTATAGAAATGAAGATACTCACCTCAAAAGTTTTATGAAGAAATATTTGCAATTGTTTTTGATTCATTCCCAGGCCCAAATTGAGAACTGACATGTCCCTTCATGAGTGAATGGCTAAACCAGGCATGGCATACCAATATCATAGAATACTTGCTACTTAGCAATAAAGAGGAAAAAGTGATAGAATCAACAAACTGGAAAAATCTTTAGAAAATTAATTGTTGGGGGGTGGTGTCGCTGCACAAAGGTGGTGTTGCTGCACATTATGGGATTCCATTTGTTTACTTACTACTCTTGAAGTGACAACATTGTCAAACTAAAGAATAGCTTGATGGCTGCCTGGAGTCAGGGAGCAGCAGCTGGGGGATGCAAGGGAGTCACATGCAGGACCCTGGTATGATGGAAATGGTCTGATGGTGACCATATCAATGGCAATTTCCTGGTTGTGATGTTGTGCTGAGGCTCTGGATGAGGTCACCACTGGAGGGAAGTGGGAAAAGGGACCTTTGACCCTGTATTATTTCTTGATTGCATACAAATCTTTAATGATCTCCAAAGAAAAGTAAAAATCTCTGTCCATTTTTTACTTATCTCCTGTTTCACCCAAGTCTCTCTGTCCTCATGCAAAGAAATTCTGTCTTGCTATCAGCTTCCCTGAGGGGGCAGGCCTCTCTCCTCCACCTCCTGCAGGAACACCAGAAGGGCCTCACGAGCTGAGCAGGCAAAGGGGAATCTGAAATGGCAACCCCAGCACATGTGGAAGCCATTACCTCATTCCATGACCCAAAATGAGGTAGTAAGGCCTTTCTCAAATCAGGCTGGCCTACATGGTACAGTGGAGGTCAGCCTGGAGTCACAGGGCTGCTAGGAACAGATAAATTAGCAGGCCCCAGGAGAATGCTATACAGTAGGTTAAGGAGGGGTAGTTGGAATGGGGCAAGGAACAGTCTAGGTTGTGTGCATTTGCCCATGAGGGCAAAGGGCAAAGCAAAGACCCCTGTGAAGCAGGAATCGAGGCATGAAGACTCAGGTGCAGAAGCTGAGAGTTCTATTACAACTCCGGAGCCACAAACAGGACCAAACATATTATTTATTTCAAAGCCACACAGGCAGAAACCCAATGGCCCTCACTTACTCTCTCAAGTGCTTTCCAATTGTTCCCCCCGCTCCCTGCTCCAACCACACAGCTGTTATCCCTGCCACCATCATGCTTTTGTGCTCTCTCTCTGTTCATCTCACTGGTAAGGCTCCCTCCAAGTTCCCTATAATGATGGCAAACACAGGGTACTGGGCCCTATGTCTGTGCTGGGAAATTACATCTAGACCACTGATATTCTAAGATGCAGTTGAAGGGAGCCCCTTTTTATAAGATGGTATTACCAGGACCATGGGATGACCAGGTCCACATTTTGTCATTGTCACTTCACAGACCTACAGGCATGACTGGGCTCTAATTTCCTGCTGAGCGGGAATTTCACCTGGGTTCAGAGTTCAGTCT
This sequence comes from Sigmodon hispidus, assembly GCA_004025045.1. Taxonomy (NCBI): domain Eukaryota; kingdom Metazoa; phylum Chordata; class Mammalia; order Rodentia; family Cricetidae; genus Sigmodon; species Sigmodon hispidus. The sequence goes on from PVIH01004315.1 coordinate 70,733, forward strand.
TCCCTAAGTATGAGCATCCGTAGTACTTGTCAGGGATGAAGAATGGCAGAAAGGAGTAGAAGGTGGTGGCAGGAACATGTTGAAAAGGGAAAAGATAAACCTTCCCAGTGTGTGGCTGTCATGCTAAGAGGCAGAGAAAAAGAGCACTGGATGCTAGGAGGAGGCTCAATGGTGGATGCTTGACCAGCACAGTTCATCTCTAAGACTCCAACAGCCAAGGGTGCAGATTAGTCTCTGAACCAGAGTCTGATGATCTGGGATGTGGATCATGAGAGTATAGGGAACAGCTTTATCATGCTAACACCAGAATTTAACCAGCAACCAGGTACCAATGATAACATATAAAAATATGTTGTAAGACTTATCTTTCTCTCCTTCCCCTTCTCTCAACTTTCTGTATTTTAGCTGCATTTTCAGACCTATGTTTTTTTATATAGTTTTATGTTTTGCACACACTCACTGTACACAAAAATGGAATTCATTATGGCATTTTTATGGGTGTCTATCATACCCACCCCCATCACCTTCTCCTCCCTCATTCCCTTTGGCTATCTCGTTTTTCTCCACAAATAATCCCACTTCTGTTCCATGTCTTACTGTTTTTGAAGCCTAATTCTACATATAAGAGAAGCCATGGCCTTTCTATTTTTAGGTCTGGCTTATCCAGCTCAATAGGTCATTTCTAACCATTCTCCTTTACATGACACATCCTTGCTGTGTATGGTATATATACAGCATATTTTCTTTATCACTCATCAATTAATGAACTAATCAGTGCTAGTTTGTAATCAATTAAATTCTTTTAAGAACTTGCCCTTACATGACAAACAGATTTGCCTGTTGGGGTTTTGGGTTTGGATCAGGTTTGAAACTGTTGCCTGTTTTGACTGTTAGACTCCCAAGGTCCCTAAACGTGCAAATTAATTACAATAAAAACAACTGTGTCCACCACTTAGTAGTTTCTCTAACACCCCACCGAATGCTCATCTGTGCAGTAAACATCCGACTTTATCAATTCAAATTAGCATGAAGACAGACAGAATAATTCAAAGCTGGCTTCAAGGACCCCCTGCCTCAACTGCTGAAGTAATTAAAGAAAGAAGAGCCTTGCCACTAATTAACCTCCTAAACACTAATTAAACATAATGAGGGTTCAAGGTGCTTGGCACAGCCTGACTTACTGGCAGGGTCCACAGATTCACAGAGGGAAAGGACAAAGTGGATGCAGGTGTCTGCTCTGAGCACTCTGAACATCTTCCTGGGAAAATGGCTGCCCAGCTGGGGGAAATAGTCATTTTCTGTGCAAGAATTGCAGATGAGACATTCTGCCAGTCTCAGTTGGAGGACTAGCCACAGCACTTCTGATCCCAGGTGAGCATTCAGTTCAGCTCAGCATGCACAGTGAATCAGAGGGTTGCAGAAATCATGGTTTAAATTCCATTCATACTGCCTGAAGTCCTTCCTAGTACAGATCAGTCATGGCTAGAAAGGTGTCTTGAAGGGTGAATGAAGTCCAGGTCAGGTGTACCTTTTGTTCTTCTTCTAGAGCCAATGCACGGAGGCACAGACTTGGTGTCTGCCTCTTGCTTCCTCTCAGGTGAGGAAGCTGGGATATTCTTGGCAGATTCAGGAAGAGCTAAGGAAGAGGCAAAAACGTATCCTGTTTGCAGCTGAGTCTCTTGCATCCCAGAGTCTGTGCTCTTAGCAGGAGGACACAGTCACTGCACAGGTGGTCACCTAGGCACTGCAGAGCAGGCTGGTCTGGTCAGGTAACTAGCATGGGGCTGCCGCCATCTTTGCTGTGCAAGGCCACCACCATTGAGCACTGAGTAGGGCAGGTGCTGTCAACTATGTAGGTATGCCAAAGCAAAGTCTTTATCCAAGAGCATCAGGACTAGGCCAAGGCTACCACAGGCCCCAAAAGGCTAAGGCCAACATCCTCATCCATGCTCAGGCACAGCTGGATACTGTCTCTTGTCCTTCAGTCTGGCTGTGCTGGTCTAGTATCTGGCTGGGATGCTTTGCAGTAGAAAGTAAAAGAGCTGAGCTAAGAATCCCAAGCTCTCCCTTTTGAATAAATCATCCAGTTCACCTGAAGGGACCAAGTTAACTTGTGGATTTTAGATTAAGAGCAATGGAGGAAGGCGGTGGACTTTTTCTGCCTGTTCATTTAAGCTAGGTATTAGGCTTCATGGTAAATAGTAAGTGAGGTATGGCTCAGTGCAGTTGCCCAGCATTCAGAAATCCCTATTAGATCACCAGCACCACAAAAGAATATGAATAAAAGCATTCAGAAGGGTACGGGGTTGGGGGTGTGGTTCTGTGGAGTGCTTATCTAACATGTATACATCCAAATCACTGAGTTTAGTCCTTAGTTACTAACTGGCTATGGTGGTACCGACCTACAGTCCTAGCTCTTGGGAACTAGAGGCAGAAGGATGAAGGAGTTCAAGGTTGTCATTGGCTACATAGTGAGTTTGGAGCCAGCCAGGTCAAATTTGAACTGTGAGGTCCTGTCTTTAAAGAGAGAGAGAGAGAGAGAGAGAGAGAGAGAGAAGAAGAAGAAATAAGGAGAGGACAAGGAACATTTCTTTTTTTAACGTGGTAATCAATGAAGGCTGCTATCAAAAAAGAACCATGCCTGTAGAGGAGCTGTGATGGACTCAGAACTGTGACCCCAGCCCTGTGTAGCTAGCTACAGGTGATATTAAATGATCTCTGGGCCTCGCATTTCAAGATGGGACCTTGGGGTGATGCGGCGAAATGCGCCCGTGGGCTGCTTTTGCCAGCCTTTCTTCCATTGCCTTCAAAGCCTACTTCGTTAAAGTTGACCTGCTCTTCAGAGGTCCTGGGCCCGGGCTTCTTCCTGCAGCACTGAGGCTAGCAAGATTCCAGCAAGTCCATCCAGTTCCCAGTGAGATGGCTGTTCAGCTGGTTATTACAGTCCCTCTGAAGGGCTTCTTTGGGACCTTGTGAAGCAAGGCTGTCCCCAAACTGGTGTGGTGATGTCCTCTGACTCCTGGCAGCTCCCTGTGTGGGGAAAGATCCATGGAAACTGGACAAGGAGAAACTAGCAATCTAAGGGCATGGATCATGAAAGCATGCCTGCCCTTCCTGCCTGCTGGGACAAAGGAACCTTGACTTAGGAAATGGTTTAAGAATGGGATTGTTGTGGATTCATTTGTTGCCATAGTAAACATACCGGAACAAACAGCAGCTTAAGGGGAGAAAGGGAATGTTAGTTGGTGCACAATTCCAGGTTTCAGCCTATGCGGCAAACGTCATGGCTGTGGGGACTTTAAACAGCTAATCTCATGAGACCCAAAGTCAAGAGCAGAGAGAAATAGACACGTGTATGTGCAATACTCAGCTAGCTTTCTCCACTCACATACAGTTCAAAATCCTAAAGCAGGCAATTGTGCCACCCACTTTCAGGCTGGGTCTTCCTACATCAATTAAGGCACTGAAGACAATACCTTTACCTTAGACATGCCTGCCGACTAACCTGATGCAGGTTTGTGATTGGAGTTTGTGTCCAATTCACAGAACTAATCATCACCGGGATGCATAGTTGAAATTAAGTGTTCATATGTTACATGACCTCTCTCTACACCACCCATAAAAATGATACAAAAAAGAGGCAAGGTCATCTAAGTGACTCATGCATGATGTCCTAGGGAGGTAAAATGGTATGGCTACTATAGAAACACCATGGAGTCTCTTCAAATAATAAGCTGTTAAACTGCAACCCCACTACAGCATATAAATCCAATTGAGTTTAAGTTAATATTGAAGAGGCATCTGCCCTCTCGTGTTCATTACAGCAGTGTTCCCAGTAGCTATGATACGGCTAACAAGTGGATAAAGAAAATGTACTACATACCGAGTTGAATATTCTCTCACAGAAAAAGAAAATCCTTTCATTTGGCATTGTGGATGAATCTGAAGGTCATTGCATGAGGTGAAATGAGTCAAGGGCTTCATGATTTAAAGACAGAAAGTCACTGGATGCAAGGAGTATTCTCATCCACTGTATCAGCTCTCAGCTTTACCCTGAGCATGCTCTGGAGAGCCAATAAGCAGGATGGTGTCCATCATTTGTTCTGACTTATGTTTGATATTTGCTGAAAGGATTCATCCCAAGTGTCATTACATGTGTGAACATGTAACTGGGAAGACTGCACATGCTAATTAGCTTCATGGTGACAGTCACTTCAGAGCACAAACTGCACACCACGACACAAGAACACTTGGAACACACAAATGAGACACACCATTTCGATTTCTCACTTATATCCCAGTAAGTCTGAAAAGAATTATAGCCCTCAAGGATGCAGTGAATCCTGATAAAGCTAATCAAAATATGTTCTGAGACAGATGGGACTCAGAACTGTGGTTACCAGAGCTCTGGAGGAGACATGTTAATATACCCCAAAGCCATCTCACCCTGACCCCAAGGACATGCAGAATGAAACTCCACAATACTTTCCTCACAAGGAAGTGTTTGGAAACTCAAGCTCAAATCAAAGGTACAACTGAATGCCCAGCTTTCAATGGTCCCATGGAGGACAACAGGAAGAGCTGTGACCTGCCTGTGAACAAGGGTGCACACAGTACCAGGCATAATGGTTCATGCCTTCAAGACCAGCACTTGGGAGGCAGTGTGTTTCAGTACAGGGCCATTTTCAGTTATATAGTAAGTTTAAAGTCAGACTTGACTACATGAGAAACATTGACTCAAAAAACCATATTTACACCCTCACTCCCCAAACTGGTTCTCACCACTCAGTACAGCCTCCTTTTGATGATGCCAGGTACCAGGAAACAGGCTTTGTAACCCTTGTGGGCAAAGTGGGAAGGTACAGAGAGACTACTGGGCTTTTCGTGATGTCTGACTTAGGACTCTTCAAACTCCTCACACCCAGAAAGTCAGCTGGCCTGGGGCCTCTCTTACTTGCAACTCAGAGCATATTTCCCTGACCCAGGAGCTATTGCTCCAGACTAATTCTGGACCACTAGCTTGAGACAGACTTTAAGGAAGCTGGAGGACAAGATGCAGTGTGAAGGCATGGTACAGCATCAAAGAGGAGGGAACATGACTATTTTGTCTTCTTTTTTTTAAAAAAAAAAAACAAAAAACTTTATTTATTTGCCTTGGTGTTTGCCTGGAACTGGAACTACAGACAGTTGTTAGCTGCCACGTGGGTGCTGGGAATCGAACCCGGGTCCTCTGGAAGAGCAGACGGTGCTCTTAACTGCTGAGCCATTTCTCCAGCCCCTATTTTGCCTTCTGACCTTGAGAGATCCTTAGTGATTATTGTTTTTACAGGGTACTTTATGGATGTTGGTGAATCTTTACGGTGGGCTTGGCTAGATTTAGAATCACCTAGGAGACACACCTTTGTATTTATGTGGGCATTTCCAGAGAGGTGTAATTGAAGAGGGAAGACCCACCCTGCATGTGGGCAGCACTACTCCATGAGCTGGGGTCCTGGGCTGAATAAAAAGGAGGAAGCCAGCTGCTTTCATTTCTCTCTGCTTCCTGACTGTGGATGCATGTGACAGGCTGCCTCATGCTCCTGCTGCCTTCCTGCCATGTATCCTCAAACAAGATCCAAAATAAATCCCCCTAGTGGTATTGGTTAGGTATTTTTAAAATAGCAACAAGATAAGTGATACAGATGTGATTTATAACTGCCGGATTTTAGAATTGCCTGTTTTACATTCTCATGCTGAACATCCATGTTACTTGTACTAAATGAGCAACTAATGTTTCTTTGAAAGACAAGCCATATTTCCCACTGTAGATGTGCTTTGACCTCTAGTGTAGTGTAGGTGACAACACTCGATAGTCACACATTTGGCTGGCTGTTTGGCGGCTGTCTTAGTTAGGGTTTTATTGCTGTGAAGAGACACTATGACCACAGCAACTGTTATAAAGAAAACATTTAATTGAGGGTGGCTGGCTTACAGTTTCAGAGGTTCAGTCTACTATCATCATGGTGAGGAGCAAGGCAGCGTGCAGGCAGATGTAGTGCTAGAGAAGTAGCTGAGAATCCTGCATCTTTCAGGAAACAGGAAGTTGGCTGAGATACTGGGCACTATCCTGAGCATAGGAAACCTCAAAGCCTGCCCCTAGATTGACAAATATCCTCCAACAAGGCCATACTCACTCCAACAAAGCCACAGCTCCTAAGAGTACCACTCCCTATGAGATTCTGTGGGGCAATTATGTTTAACTATCACACTGGCCAAGGGAAAGACAGCCAACTACAGTATTATTTTCTTCCCCAACAGGCATGAAGTTGTTCCAAGTTAACTTTTCTATAATTCAAACTATTCTGGAGAGGAAATATGTGTTTCTAATACATTCTTCTTAAGAAAAGAATTGTGGAGTCATGTGACTTTGGTTCTGCATGGTCATGTTTCAGAAGCCTTAATAAAGGCAAGATTTAATATTTTCCACTCAAGATTTCTACCTGTAGACATGTCTTATAGATAGAGCTCCCATGACTTACACAGTAAAGCTCAACTTCATCCTGAAGAATGATCTAGCCTTCCTTTTTCTTTTCTTTTCTTCCTCTTTTTTTTATTGTTTTTTGAAAATCAATATCAAACTTTATATAAAAAGCAAACATCTAAGATAGATTAAAAAACATACAGTAATAAAACTTCTCTTTTCTCTAAAATACATGGAACATAAAAAATAAAATCTAAAGCACCTCAAGCCAGGCTAGGCTCAGCTACAGATGAAGAAAGCACAGTAGGTCACAGCTAATGATCCAGCCTTTCTTATTTATCCAGCTTACCTCTTATTATCTTTCAGGATTCAAAATGTAGAGTCCAGAAATCTCATCATACCTACCAGGCAGATTTACCAAGCCATTCTCTGTAGCTAGAATTCTCATCCTACCTCATTGCCTGGCAAGAAACTAGGATCTGCTCTGAGCTGCCCTGGAATTCTCTCCATCACTGTTTCTTAGAGTTACTATAGCTGGGATGAAATACCACAATCAAAGCAACTTGGGGAAGACTATTTGGCTCATGCTTCCATATCACTTGCTGTTCAACATCTCAAAGGATGCCAGGACAGGAACTGGAGACCTAGAGGCAGGAGCTGATGCAGAAGCCATGGAGGAGTAATGCTTACCGGCTTGCTCAGCCTGCTTTCTTATAGAACCCAGGACCAGAGCTGAGGGGTGACACCACCCACAATGGCCAGGGTCCTCCTCCATTTGACACTAGAAAATGCTCTATGGCTTGCCTGCAACCTGGCCTTCTGGAAGCATTTTCTCAATGGAGGCTCTTTCCCTTCGGATGACTATTGTGTCAAGGTGACATCAAATGAGCCAGCACAGTATCAGAACACTGTTGATATTGAAGTTCTATCCTTGAGTTAGTCGTCTGCCACCTTTACCTCCCTTCTTTACTGCCTGGTTCTATGTCTGACAAACCGTCAGGGTTCGACTCAAAGACTTACTTGTATCAGCACTGTAAGTGTTCCTGGCACGCAGGGTGCCGGTGAAATAAGAATTCCTGGCACATAACGGCCACGTGGTAAAGCCAACATGGCACCGCATACAGAGGGCTCACCCCTACGCATGGCTATGTGGACCCATGCCCACCCCCGCTGCCACATGGAAGCTCACTCTCTCTCTCCCGCACTTTCCTCTCTCTTTCTCCTGCTCTTTTCCAGGTACCTGCCTCTCAGTAACTCTCTAAAATAAACACTTGTGTGGCACCTGGCAGTGAGGATGTGTGTCTCTCCCCATGCACAAAAAAACTAACAAGCACCATAGAGGAGAACAGAGTCTGGGGTGGAGCTCAGTCTCACAGAGCTTGATGGTAACCAAACCTGGTTTCCGGTCTCAGCACCACCATGAAGCAGACCATAAGCCAAAGAGGATAGGAAAGCAATGACATTGGTATTTTAAAGTTTGCACAAGTTCTCTGATCCCAGTCGGCCCTGAAGATTAGCAAGAAACCTGGACAGATGTTGGCCTCTGAGCAAGACTTTTTCAGTAGTATGGTGATCCTTCCAGGGACTTCTCAGAAAATATGATGCTACAAATCCAGCAGATATTTGCAGGTAAAACTTTTTTCAAGGACTAGTATATAAATGAGTGACAGTTTATGGAAGGAAAAGTATTTAGGGGAAAGGTGATGGCCTATCTGCTCCCAGATGCACGCACCAAGGTTCACAAGAGCAAACTGCAATGGCCACCACTAACTCTGATGTCATTGTTTCCTACTGACGCTAACATATAGATGGCAAAAGAAATCCCAATGGACAGGCAGGAGCACAGCACCAAATGTGCAGGACAAGGGAATGACAAGGACAATGATGCAAACGTGATGGAATGTTGAGCCTATATCCCTTGACAGCACATAAAGAAGGCGGGGGAACCACACAGGATGGAGTGAGAACTAGGGATCTGGAGTTGGGACAGGAGGAGGCTGGCCGACCTTGTGGCAGAATTCCCTAAGAGGCTGGTGTCTTCCTTTTTCTGAAGCCTCATGACACAGTTGTCTGCAGACATTCTATACAACAGGGAACGACGGAAGTCAGCTGTTTCTGAGGATGTGTTATCCTTTTCAAATGCTGAAGGAACCAAATTAGAAACTCCGCAGAAGGGCAACACTGGAGGGCTGTATCACAGCCTCATAGCTGCTGGTCCACGAGCAGAGGCAAGAGTGGCAGAGATGTGCAGCTGTGACATTTTTTTTTTTTTGCAATATGAACTGAAAAGCATATTGGGACTTTATTTTGAAATAGTCCTTGCGTGTCGAAAGCTCCTTTTCCAGAGCATACCTATAATTGTCACAGGACACATTTGTCAGGCAGCACAACAGCACATGTGTCAAGCCAGGCTCCGGCTGCTCCTGGCTTTTCTAACTCTCTGCTGCACCCTGTGAAAGGGACTGTCCACATATTGGGTACAAGCTAAAAGGCTTTGTTGCCAGCTTGTGACAACTTGGACCATTCTGTAGCCTTGAAAAGATTTGTAAGGGTGGAGGGGAGATAATAACCTACCCAAGGAGGCCCATGGTGGCTACACAAGAGTGTTTTCAACAAAGGCCCATATTCAGTTCTTTTTTAAAAGACAAATGCTTTCTGAATAGAGGAGGGGAAAGCAGGGAATCAAAGGCCTGGGTGACAGCTCAATGCTTTAAGAAAACAAGACAGCTGCCATTCTAGAGATAGCATGATATCTAAAATGCCTTCCATTTGGAAACTCTTCGATTGTCTGATAAAGGAGCCAAAACAACCAAACCAAACCAAATAAGAAACAAAAACCCAAAACAACAACAACAACAGAAACCCAAAGGGAGATCTAAAGGTCTAAGGCTACTGCCATGAGAGGCCGCCATTGTTAGGCCGTTCAATGTAAAACCCAAACTGTAACCCTTTAATCCAAGTACCAACTTCAACATTAATCAATTTATGATCGGTTATAATCGATTTATTATCAATTCTGAACTACATGTGTAATTAATATAAGAATAATTCAATCTGCTTTGCTCTTTCTAAAATGAGTATTTTTATGAAATATTTCCAGTCTTTTGAAGAGTGCATGGATCTCAGTTTTGTGGCCAAGTTGAAATATAAAGCTAATAGATGCTTCTAGAGTTCCATCTGTTTTTTTAGAACTGGTTTTTAAATTAGAATCTTACATATCTAAAAAATATTTAACCCAAGGAGAATACATGTTTCATGCAACCCATGTCAAATTTGGACATAGTGAGACCCATAGATGTTTTCAGGTGAATATGCATTCTACATGGGTTTCAGGGCAGACGGCCTTTTTCTTGGTCTTACAAAAAGGAAACAGAGGAAAAGGAGGTCCCTACTTTCACAAAATAAAATATTCCTATAAAAAGTAGCTTTGGTAATTAATCTACCTCCCCCACCACACACACAGATATACAGGGTCTTACATGGAGGCCAGGCTGGCTTCCAACTTGAGATCCCCCTGCCTTTACCTCTCAGTGCTGGGATTATAGGATTTTGCCATCACACTCTGGGAAAAGGGGTGGTTCTATTCAAAGCATACAAATGGGCCAGCAATTCTATCTATGCAACTGTTCTGTTGGAAGCTCTATCTCAGACCCTGCCATCTACATAGTATACCTAACGAGTATGGAATGAATATGTGGAAGCCCCATCTCTCTCTTTCTTCCCAGGCCCTACCCCCTCAGTACTCCCCCCTCCCCCCTCAAAGCTCACCAAACAGCAGCCCCTCCCCTAGAACTGCCTTCCCATTCCAGACCTCTGCCCGCCCCCCAGGAAGCCTGCCAGTAGCCAGCCACTCCCTGGGGCTGCTCAAGACCACACCTAAGGTCCAGTAGCCTTATTTACCATGTGACCCTTTCTTTGCCTTTCCAACTGTCAACAAGAATTGATTTGCTCTGTTCATTAAACCTGGATTTCCAGAGAATTCTCAGGTCATACTTTGAGAATACATATTCCACAAAAATGAAAAACCTAGAAGAAATGGACAGCTTTTTGGAAAGGTACCATTTACCAAAATTAAATGAAGATCAGATTAATTACCTAAACAGACTTATAATCATAAAGGAAATCGAAGCTGTTATTAAAAGCCTCACAAGTTAAAAAAAGCCCAGGTCCAGATGGTTTCAGTGCAGAATTCTACCAGACATTCAAAGAAGAACTACTACCATTACTCCTCAAACTATTTCACACAGTAGAAACTGAAGGAATATTGCCAAATTCCTTTTATGAGGCCACGATAACCCTAATACCCAAGCCACTCAAAGATACAACAAAGAAGGAGAACTACAGACCACTTTCCCACATGAATATTGATGCTAAAATTCTCAACAAAAATTTGGCAAACCGTATACAACAATATATAAAAAATACCATCCACCATGACCAAGTAGGCTTCATCCCTGAAACGCAGGGATGGTTTAATAGATGAAAAACCATAAATGTCATCCATCATATAAACAAATTGAAGGAAAAAAACCATATGATCATATCCTTAGATGCGGAAAAAGCCTTTGACAAAATCCAACACTCCTTTATGATAAAAGCCCTGGAGAGATCAGGAATACAGGAAAAATACCTAAATATAATAAAGGTGATTTACAAGAAGCCAACAGCCAATATCAAACTTAATGGAGAAAAACTCAGAGCAATCCCACTATAATCAGGAACTAGACAAGGATGTCCTCTCTCCCCTTATCTATTCAATATAGTTCTTGAAGTTTTAGCTAAAGCAATAAGAGAACAAAAAGAGATTAAGGGGATACAAATTGGAAAAGAAGAAATGAAACTATCTCTATTTGCAGATGATATGATTGTATACATTAGTGACCTGCAGAATTCTACCAGGGAACTCCTACAGCTGATTAACACCTTCAGCAATGTAACAGGATACAAGATTAACTCAAAGAAATTAGTAGCCCTTCTATACACTAAAGATAGAAGAGCTGAAAAAGAAATAAGGGAAACATTACCCTTTATAATAGCTGCAAATAGTATTAAATACCTTGGAGTAACTATAACCAAAAAAGTAACAGATCTATTTGACAAAAGTTTTAAGTCACTGAAGAAAGAAATTGAAGAGGATATCAGAAAATGGAAAGATCTCCCATGTTCCTGGATAGGTTGGATCAACATAGTAAAAATGACAATTCTTCCAAAAGCAATCTAAAGATTCAATGCACTGCCCATCAAAATCCCAACACAATATTTTATGGACCTTGAAAGAACAATACTCAATTTCATTTGGAATAACAGGAAAGCCAGGATTGCCAAAGCAATTTTACTCAACAAAAGAACCTCAGGAGGTATCACCATCCCTGACTTCAAGTTATACTATAGAGCTGCAGTAATAAAAACAGCCTGGTACTGGCATAAAAATAGACTTGTGGATCAATGGAATAGAACTGAGGATCCAGACATTAACACAAAAACCTATGAACACCTGATCTTTGACAAAGAGGCCCAAAATATTCAATGGAAAAAAGATAGTATCTTTAACAAATGGTGTTGGCATAGCTGCTTGGTAATGTAGAGAACAACGCAAATAGATCCAAGCCTGTCATCCTGCACAAAACTCAAATCTAAGTGGATCAAAGACCTCAACATAAACCCAGCCACTCTGAACTTGATAAAAAAGAAAGTGGGAAATACCCTCCAACGAATTGGCACAGGCAACCACTTCCTAAATATAACACCAATGGCAAAGACACTAAGAACAAAAATCAATACATGGGACTTCATGAAACTGAGAAGTTTCTGTAAAGCCAAGAACACTGTCAATAGGACAAAACAACAGCCTACAGAATGGGAAAAGATTTTCACCAACCCTACAAGTGATAGAGGACTGATCTCTAAAATATATAAAGAACTCAAGAATCTAGAGCCCAAAACCTTGAATAACTCAATCAAAAAATGGGATTCAGAATTAAAAAGGGAATTCTCAGCAGAAGAATTACGAATGGCTGAAAGGCACTTGAAAAAATGCTCAACTTTTTTAGCCATCAGAGAAATGCAAATCAAAACAACTTTGAGGTACCACCTTACACCTGTCAGATTGACTAAGATAAAAGTCACAAATGACAGCCTATGCTGGAGAGGTTGTGGAGCAAGGGGAACACTCCTCCATTGTTGGTGGGAGTGTAAGCTTGTTCAGCCACTCTGGGATGCAGTATGGCAGTTTCTCAGAAAACTGGGAATCAGTCTCTCCAAGGACTCAGCAATACCACTTCTGGATGTATATCCAAAAGATGTGCATTCACACTCCAAAGGCATTAACTCAACTATGTTCATAGCAGCATTATTCGTAATAGCAATAACCTGGAAGCAACCTAGATGCCCCTCAACTGAAGAATGGATTAACAAACTGTGGTACACAATGGAGTACTACTCAGCAGTAAGAAAAAATGATATCCTAAAATTTGCAGGCAAATGGATGGATTTGGAGAATATTCTCCTGAGCGAGGTATCTCAAACCCAGAAAGATAAGCAGAGGATGTGCTCACTCATTAGTGGATTCTAAACAAAAAAGCAAAAAGCAAAGCATGTCCAAGCTGCAAACCACAACCACTGAACAGCTTGGGATCTGAAACACCTTGGACTGACACATTGGATCCCACTCCCTCTAGAGGAACACCTGACTCAGTCTCGATGTTGCGGGGAGGAAACTGGAGTGGAGGCTGATCTGAGCAATATTGGGACTTTAGGAGCTCCTGCCCATGCTGGGGAGGAGATGGGGAGATGGGGAGAAGAGAGAGTGACCTGAGGGGTTGGGAGGGGGAAGAGACCTTGAATAAGATATACACGGATAGAAAATGTGACTTTATTCATAATAATAAAAAAGAAAGAAAGAGGAAAAAAAACCCCAAAAACCTGATTTGCCTTCATTTGCTTATTGCATTAGCTGTGATGGGAACCCAGCAAGGGAGTTTTGAAATTAATAAGCAAGCTGGTCGTGTAATACAAACACCATCACTGTTATTCCTGAGTTCTGGTACTGACTTGTGCATTTTGATAAGAGATTTAAATTAGACACAGAGAAATACACAAATGAGAGGTCATCCATGCTGCAAAGTCAACTATGAAAACACAAAACCTGGTACTCATCGACACACATGAGGGCTTCCTATCTAGCTACTTGACCAATCAGTATTTTATTAAACCAATATTTACAGTATAAAATCATAGTCTCATATCATCTTCCATCACAACCTAGATAACGAGAATGGATTTGGTGTCCTCTTATTAGTCTGTGTTTTGCTATAGTGGTGTGAGCATGCACCTTCTGGTGAAGTAAGACACGGCCTCTCATTCTATGCTTTTTCTTAGGCTCTGCTGAGCTCCCTCTGCTTAGTACATCTCTTGGCTCATTTTCCTCCCAGCAGCCCTCACTTCTCCTGCTTCTCTCTTACTCCAGGGCAGTAGGAACCTGTCTATTTGACCAGACTCTCCCCTGGCACTTCCTCAGTTTTCCATACATGTCTGGAACATGGACAAATAAGGACTCGCCCTGGATTGTATTAGGCCAACCTGCTGACTGCATCTGTAATGAAACCAGCTTGTTTACTCATTAGTAAGGGTAACTCCCAATTACCACCACCTGAGGTGCCCTGAGAGGCTCCTAATTGCAGAGAGAAGAGAATAAACACTGAAGACGCATATTATCGCTGTCACACCAGAAAGAGGTAAATGGGGCTCAGTGTGTAGCTGATGAGGGAAACACCATGGTTAGAAGACCCTGCACCAAGGTCTACAGAGCAGAAGGGCCATGATAGTTATATTCAGAGCCAAGAACAACTCCTTCCCTGGGGGTGGGTGCTGAGATGGTGTTTTAAAATTTTCTGCTTCTATTAATTAAAAAGTTGTCAAAATTCCTTTAAATAGAAGGCTAAATGCACCGAATCCTGTGGACGGCCGGTTAATGGTAACTCTGACATTCTCTAATGCTCATTTTGAGCCATGAGGCCCATGATGTCGCATTTATCATATTCCTGTCCTACTAAGTCAGGCCTTGTCTTGAGTCGGGCATTCCTAGGGCCAGGTGGAAAGAGCTTCCCCAGCCTTGCGGAGGCCACACCTAGGGAATGCAGGCATGCTCTGTGGTGTAGAGTACAGGGGAAGCAACTGTTCAGTACTTCTTGTTTCCTCCCACAGTCCCATACACCAAAGAGCCCAGAAAGTCTCCTCCATGCTGTTCAAAAAGCAGACATTCTAAACTCAAGGGTGCCCCCACTAGCATTTCCTCAGTCTGCTCTACCAGGGAGCCCCACACCCCACCCCAGGGAATGTAGACTGTTAACTCAATTTCAGGAGGGCTGCAGGTGATCACTGTCTTACGCTGCCCTGGAATGTTTTAGCCTAAGAGAGCTCACACAGTTGGAGCTGGGGAGAGAGGGATCAACCAGAAAAGCAAACAATTCCCCAGGACTTAACAGCACTCAGCTGAGACCCTAGAGTGTCTGAGGAAGAAGTTCCTGCCTGGAATGTGCAATGCCACTGTTCAGTATGCCACCCACAGAACAGCCACTCAAAACATCAAAAGTCTCCTATTGATGATCAAATGGCTGAGGTAGAGCCATCTTGCAAGAAGTGGGGAGAATTTGAGAATCAAGTGCTTTCAAAGGGATTCAAGTTCCTGTCAGTACTTCTCAGGGAACTCAGCAAGGCAGGGCACTGAGCTTGGTACTGACATTCAACGTTTAGTAAAAATAATTCTTGAGAGGTAGAGAAACTGGGCAGAAAACTAACTTAACTTGCAACTCAAAGAAAATCATACTAGAGTCTTCCTGAAGTTGAGATGTGAGGTGGGGCTGCAGTGAACTACCAACCAGCCCTCAGTCCCACCTCACCAACACACAGCCTTCCTTCCTCACTGCTCTGTCCAGGCAGTTCCTACAGTCTGTGGTCTGTCTCTGCAGCAGGGAGCAGCTGAGCCTCTGATGAGATGTCTCATCAGCTAGCACATTATCTTCCAGGGAATGAGACCGCTTTTGCTTGCTTTAGTAATCAGTATTCAAGCAGTGTTTAAAATTATTAAACGTTAGGCCATCAGAACAAAGGCTCTGGGGATTTAACACCCATAAAGTAACAAACAGAGAAGTGACTATCTTTGGTTGACAGAGGCAGCTCAGGGGCTCCCTAAACACTAATGATGTGTTTTACTTTCTCAAGTGTTTATTCTCCTTCTTCTTCCTTCCTGTGCCCGGGATGCAGGTCTCGGCAATCCCCCAGTGGGTAATCCAGTCAGCCCTTCTGCAATTTCCTGGACCATTTACTTCCTTTGTTCCACTAATGCCTTTCCTCACCTGTGTTTGTTCCCCCCCCCCCCCCAGGCTGGGCAGCTTTTGCCTGCCTGCCAGAGCTGTTGACTTCACACTTGTTTTTCTAAGAACACTCCCTCGTGTAAAGGCCTTACTGATGGTTCTCCCCCCCTCCAAAATGAAATGCATTTATTAATTTCTTTCACAGACCATACTTGAGCCCATGAAAGCAGTTCTGTCTGCAAGTCAAGTCCATTGGCTCCTCCCTTCTCCTGTGAATTCTTCACCTCAGCCTGACTTGGGGAGTTGGGGATATGCTATGCTTGCTTCATGATCCTCTTGCAAGTATGAATGAAAAAAGGCAGCAACAGGCCTGGAGAGATGGCACAGTGGTCAAAAGCATTGGCTGTTCTTCCAGAAGACCTGGGTCAATTCCCAGCACCCACATGATGGGCCACAAGTGCCGGTAACTTAACTCCAGGCTCAGTGGATTCAATGTCCTCTTCTCCCTGCATCCAGCAGCATGAGGCATGCATGTGACGCACAAGCATATACGTAGGCACAACACCCAGACACACGGTGAAAGAAAGACGTTAACTTCAAAACAAAACAAAAAAGGCAACATCATGTAACCCTTCACTCCACCACTTCCTCCAAGTTCTCACACATGCTTGGCTTGCTTTGACCCTTCCCATGGTGCTGTAGACAGATGGTATCCCAGTCTGGCTACTGGGGACCCACAGCCTTCTGGGCACTCCAGGGAGAATGGATATATAAATGGAAGCATTGGGGAGATGTGTTACCCTGGCCATGTGCAAAGAAGCCTTGTATAAAAGAGGCTGTGTGTAGGGAAAAGTGGCCAGCCCAAGAAACCCACCCTGGCTCTGAAACCAGAGACAGTGAATGAAAACCCACCCTGGCTCTGACACCAGAGCCAGGAAAAGAAACCCACTCTATCCCTGAACCCAGAGCTAGTGAGAGAAACCCACCCTGGATCTAAGACCTGAACCAGTGAAAGAAATACTTTATCCCTGAACCCAGAACCAAAAAGAAATGTGCCCTGACTCTGAAACCAGCATCAAAGAAACATACTTTTGTCCTAGAATCAAAGCCAGTGAAAGAAATGTGTCCTGACCCTGAAATTAGAGTCCCAAAGCCCCAAAGAGCCAGTGAAAGAAATATTTGACCCTGAAACCAAAGCCAAATCAGGGTAAAAAAGTGAAAAAATCTGACCAATCTCCATCCTGGAAATCTCCTCCCTAGAAAGCTTTGCCCCAAGAGGCCCTATATAAACCCTCTTCCCACAGCCCTTTCCCTGCTGCCCTCTCCCACCCTGGGCTAAGGCGGCCACTCTCCTGGACCCTTCCCTCTCGATAAATCTCTCGAATGAGGTTTGTGTGAAGACATTCTTTCATCTGGATGGAGAACAACTGAGGTAGTGAAGCTATCTAACACTCAGGCCACCTAGAGGACTTTCCTTGGCTGGGCTGAGTTGTTACATTCCCTCAACAGAGATCCATGGAGGGGAGGCTGGAACACTTAGGAAGCCAGGCCTAGGAAACCTTCCTGCAGTAGAGTTGTTACACTCTGGGAAATAGAGCTGTTAATTTTGGGAAGCCTTTCTCTGAAGCCGAGCTGTAAAATGCTAACTAGGCTTACTGTGGTCTGTGGTGTTCATTGGCTCCTGAATACTTTCCATTGAGCTGTAACCCTCGGTATTCATTGGCTCCGAATACTTGAATACTTTTTCGTTCGAGCTATAGCACTCAGTATGCCTGGGCTCCTCACTGCCAGGATCTTTCCATCTGAGCTGCACAAACTACACTATGTTTTCCTTTCACCTTAGTGGACAATACTGGGCAGAGTGGATACTTGTTATGATAGGATCATGAAATACAACAAAACCCACTTTAAAAGTTTTATGAAGGGGAGATAGGGAGGGAGGAAAGTGTGTGGATTGGCCTGCCTGAGAAGAAGATTGCAGGAAGAAGGGAGGAGAAAATGGGTGGATTCCACTTTGAAGGATAGCTTCGTACATGAGCATTGGGGGCTTACCTAGGGGGCATGTGCATGGATGGCATGTCACGCTTGCATACACAGGATCTAAGGCTCCAGGATGACTAGGCATTTTCCTGGCTGTTTATGGTGCAGGCTCAGCTCAGCCCTAGGACTCCAGAAGTGACCAGGGGATGCCAGAAATGCCAGCATCTGGGGTGACTATGCATTATGCCTGAGTGATGGCTGGTGGACCATAGGACCCTGGCAGTATCTGGAAGATGCTGTAAATCCTAAAAACACTTCCTCTTTGAAGTTCCAGTCTCCTGTATCTATCAGTCGCATGAGGCCACAGTGTTATGATAAATAAAATGGGACTTCAATGTGTGCAAGTCCTTGGCATTAAAAACTTCTGTAGATGGAGAGAGACTTGAAGAGGTTAAGGTGTGGTAGGATTCTGTCCCTGAAGTCACTCCTGGCCAATGGCAATTAACCTGGCCCCACCCTGAATCTGAGTCAAGCCCCATTTAAGATGGGTTCTCATCTTTGATCCTTCCTGTTCTCTGATTTTCCTTCTCTCTACCCTGCCAGAGGGCATGCCCCACTCGAAGTGTTCCTGGCACACCATGTGGTACCCAACATGGTGCTGGACGAAGTAAGTATTCCTGGCATGTAACAGCACCACGTACTAAGGGCTTGCCCCTAGGCGTGGCTCCATAGATTCAAGCCCACCCTTTCTCTTAAAAAAAAAACTCCACGTGGCAGTCCACTCTCCCCTGCTTCCCTTTCTTCTCTCCGTCTCTGTCTTTCTCTCTCCTGCCTTTCTCCGGATACCTGCCTCTCAGTAACTCTCTAAAATAAGTGCTGTGTGTGGCACCTGGCAGTGAGTGTGTGTGTGTCTCTCCCCACACGCAAAACTAACACCTGCAACACCCTCCCTCTCTCTCTCTCTCCATAATAATAAAGTCTTTCTATGTGGCCCAGTCTAAGTGTCTCCCCTACTGCGTCGCCTTCCACCACACCCACATGGGGCCTCCATCCATCCTCATCAGCTGCCATTCCAGGTATATGTGTTATCATAACATAACAATGTGGTCCTTGCTTTGGTTCCAGTATAAGGCAGTTAACCCTGAAAAGGCAGGGAGGGCCAAGGCCATCTGGAAAGTCTATTTACAAGGCAAGTATGCGATTGGCACTGAGGAAGGATCACCAATAATTAGATGTGATCTGAGAGTGTGGCGGCACGCTATTTATATTTAACAACAGCATGGTGCACATTGTAAAAGGTGTTACAAACAGTACAGATGTCTAAGATCTGCTTTTACATGCTTCAGCAAACTAAAATCTAGGGCCAAATGGGGCAAAATACAACAACTCTGACAAAATCTTGGTACTTGTTGGATCTGTGATTTGGAGACATGGGGACCCTTCTGTGATAGTCTCTCTGCTTGGGTGTGTTTTAATATTCGGGTGCTTTCTTTTTCTCTTTTAAAAATAGGGTCTTTCTATGCTGCTCTCAGTCCGGGGGATGCAAAGAGCACAGATGCAGACCAGCACACCTTTGGCAACAACAACAGAATGATTTGAGGCA
Source organism: Sigmodon hispidus (assembly GCA_004025045.1). Taxonomy (NCBI): domain Eukaryota; kingdom Metazoa; phylum Chordata; class Mammalia; order Rodentia; family Cricetidae; genus Sigmodon; species Sigmodon hispidus. The sequence goes on from PVIH01004315.1 coordinate 90,087, forward strand.
AGTTTAAACTGATATGATCACTGCGGAGAAAGGCCACACCTATGAGTGATGTCCACAAGAAGGCACTTGTTCCCAAGGCTTTGAGTTTTTATCTAGGAAAACTGGCAGGGGCTGGTGGGGACACTATGTTTCAGGTGGGCATCAGGAGAGGCTGGAGTGTAAGGGACAGCTTGCAGGGGCCAGCCTTTCATGTGTAAGACGAGCTCCTGGAGGCAGTGACCCTGGGGCAGCTGATGTCACTAGATATGTTCTTCTCCCCAAACCAAAACTTAATTTGTGGATTGAGGATGTGGTCACTGGTAGAACATCTGCCTAGCATGTATAGGGCTCTAGGTTTAGCCTTAGCACCATAAAAACAAAAACCCAAAACAAAAAACCTAAGCCTCATTTTGGATGCCTCCACCCTCCTGATGATATGCCTGGGGTTCAGCTAAATTTCTGCACTGACCTAATAAGAAACAGAATACCTGCTGTGTTCACATACTTTGTTGGGGGAAAACCCATGGTCTTTAAGAATGGCTAGTTAGGAATGGTCAGTAGAGATGGATCATCGTCTAGCTTTTAGGCTAGAATATCTGCCCATGCTGTGGGTTTTTCCATTTCACCCTCAAAGGGGATTCAGGACTGGAGAAGGAAAGCTCAGAGATGTTAATAACTCAGCCAAGGTTCGCACAGCTGAGTGGCAGGGTCTAGAGCCCCATTCCATCACGTCTGTCTCACAACTGGGTTCCTCACTCTGCTTCATGACACAGTCATGGAAAAAATGCAGCTGGAAGGCAAATAAATCTCAACCAGGTGTTGGAAGCAGACACTTGCCACCTGGCATGGAGAGGTTTGCTGAAATGATGCCATAATTTCCTACCCTTTTGGCCAATAAAAAATCTAATAGTCATTTTAGGAGAAAAATGTGGATGAGGTGGGAGGGAAATAAAGAGGAGGAAGAGGTACATGATGCCAACAGCCATAACTCTGAGAAAATACACCACCCCTCTCCCCCTTCCCCCCCAGCCCCCCGAACTGATGTAAAGTCAATACTGGAGAAACCTACATTCATGCTGATGTCTCACAGGAAAGGCTTGTCTAAATCCCACCTCCACATGGCAGTCATACCACTATGAAACACCTTAAACATTATGACTTCATTTACTCATTCACCTAAGGTGCTAGGGGTTGGTGTCCAGCGCCCTTCATGATAGTGGGGAACCCCACCCCTGAGCTACACCTTAAATATTCATTTAAAGATGCAAGAATGCTTTGTTTAAGGGTCACAATATAATAGGTGTTTTGAGTTGAGTTTGGGGATCATTTGGTTGTATTGAAGATTTTTGTGTGTGTGATAGCTCTTTCTCCCCAATCCAAAACTTAATCTGTGAACTGGGGATGTGGCACAGTGGTAAAACATCTGCCTAGCATGTATAAGGCTCTATCTAAGTTTAGCCTTAACACCTCCCCCCCAAAACTAAACCTCATTCTGGATGCCTCCACCCTCTTCATATGCCTGGGGTTCAGCTAAATTTATGTGCCCACTGAAGAGAAAACAGAGTTCCTGCTGTGTCAACATCCTTTATTAGGGAAAAACTATGGCCTCTAAGAATGGCCAGTTAGGAATGCTTAGTAGAGATGGGTTATCTAGCTTTTAAGCTAGAGGATTATATGGGAATTTATTCTCTGAATGTCTACATGTGCAGTGAATATATATATATACACACACATATATACATACACACATATATATATACATAAATATATATCAATTTCAAAAATAACCCTGGGAGAGCATGCTGCAGAAGATTGATTTTGTGAGTTTAGAAATCCTGGGAAGGCTGCAAGTGCTGGCCTCTATTCTTCAGCAGGGAACACTATGCTAGGTTTCTCTGGTCATGGGTAATAACCTCCCCCCACCCTCCCATGAAACTTGTCCACATACATTCCATCTGTCATGGAGGCTGGAAGGGAGAACACAGGCTTTGCAGTGCCCAGCTAGGATCAGATTCCCTCCTGAGGTCACTCTATGAGAGTCCCCAGCGCCACGCATCAGTGTTCCCAGAGAACACAAAACCAGAGAAAGATACCCGATCAGTGGCAGAAGACTCCAGGCCAGACAGGCTGCTATCTTTACCCAGTCAGCCTCAGGTCAGGGAAAGCACTTAGATGAAAGAGAATCTGCGTTTTCTTGGGAAGTCAGAGCCAGCAACCAGAACTGCTTGGCCTTGAAACCGGAGACAAGCAGCTTGGCCACTTGCCCCCCTTGAACCAACTGTGATGAAGAGAGAGAAGGACCAAGAATGAACAAGAGGCTCCTTGTTGTTTATCCAGACTAAGATAACACTACCCCTAGACCCTTTCTCCGTCTGTTCACCTCCTTTCTTGTCATAACGTGAAACCCAACATCACAGAACATACCCTATCCCACACCAAGGAAACACTAGGGAAAAGCTAGTCTGTTCCTTTATATGTTGTTTTGGACATTAGTTTCTTATATCCATAAAAGTAGGTAGTCATAGTAGATTTTCTTCTACTAAGAAAAAAAAATCTTGAGTTACACTTTAGAAATAAAGAATAGAAAATATTAAAACACCAAAAAAAAAAAGAGTTCTTTCATTTAGGTCTTTGTTTTTGAGACACATAAGATAATGCTATTCAGGGTGGCCCATCTGCAAAGATCAGTTTGCCGGCTAGCTTCCACTTACCAAAGCACTCCTGGGAAGATTGCTTAGGAGAATGTTTTGACCAGCCTAGACAGCAAATAGTGTTAACATTCACAGTACACAACTACACCCAAGAAATGCACCCCCTGCGAACAAAGCAAAGTTGAGACAATGTTGCTTTGCCAACAGGTAAGATAGTCTTTCAAATTTCCTGCTTTACTGAAAAGTCTGCCAGAGACCCTAGGCCTGTAGGCTGAAGATAGATGCCGTAACATTGCAAAGAAACTTTGGGTGACTGTCTAGGCAGCCAGATATCTCTGTCATTTCTAGAATTTTGGCAATTGTTTGCAATGCACTTCCTGTTTACACAGGTAATATTATGTCCTTTTGGAGTCTTTTATGCGGCTGAAGAATAGATAATTATAATTATAGTTTTCCTTAGTCATAATAAAAGGTAAATTAGATATGAAACTTCAGACTCACAAAGATAGGAGAGATGATAGAATCCTTTAATTTTGTCCAATACAAATAGACTAGATATTCTAACTGTAATTCTTGCTTGATAACTGTTTTGTTATATGTAATTTTACTATGTTAAAATTAAAACCTTACTTTTTGATTAGACAAAACAGGGGAATTGCTGGGGATGGTATTTCTGTATGCTGTGAATATGTGTTGCTTCCAATGGCTAGTAAAGAAGCTGCTATGGCCTATGGCAAGACAGGATACAGTCAGTTGGGAAATCCAAGAGAGATACAGGGAGAAAAGGGCAGGGTCAGAAGAGATGCGGTGAGCAAGCCACCCAGGGAAGCAAGATGTAATGCAACCCAGGTAAAGTCATGGAATATATGGCAATACATAGCTTCATAGAAATAGATAAAGTTGTAAAACTAGTTAATAATGAACCTGAGCCATAGACCAAACAGTCTGTTAATATTAAGCCTCTGAGTGATTATTTTATAAACAGCTGTGGGACCAAGGGTGGGAGAGATTCATCTGGACCACAGGGCTAAGTGGGACCAAGAAACTTCCAGCTATAGTAATGAGTATCCATGTATGTTTGTGTGCTATTATACCATGTCTGCAGAAGTAGGTGTCAGGTCTGTAAGTATTCCTGGCACTCCACGTGGTTGAGCCAACATGGCTCTGGTGGGATACACCAAACCCATGCCACACTGCACTGCCTACAGAAGCACCTCCCTGGACGCATACAGAGGCACTCCCTAAACGTGTCTACGTAAACCCTGTATACACCCCTTCTCTTAAAAAGAGACACCACATTTTGGTCTCTCTCTTCTTATCTCCTTCTGTCCTGCTTCTGTTTCTGTACCTGCCTGGGAATTCTCTTAAATAAACCCTTGTGTGGCCTTGGTAGTGCTCGAGTGTGTGTGTCTCTTCTCATGCGTGAAACCAACAAGGTCCTCTCAAGTTGGAGCTATAGTTGGCTGTGAACAATGAGATGTGGGTGCTGAACCAACTCTCCAACTCCTCTATTCTTAACTAGTAAGAAATCGTTTTTCTCTGGACTGCATTCCTTTTAGCTTTTCCTCTCTGTAGTCACCTCCAAGATGAGCCAGCAAACCAGGTACCAATCAGGTCACCTTCCTCTCCTCACTGAGCTGGTTAGTCAACTCATACTTATGGAACTTCCTCTATGAGCCTACATGCCACAAACACACCGCTGCGTGTTTTGGTGGGGAGGAGAACTGACAGCCAAATGGGATGGGAAGAAGAAAAGGAAATAGAAGGACAGTGTGATCAGTAGCTTAGCCAGAGTCTAGAAGATCTTCAGAAGGAAGGGTAAGCTCAACCCTCTGCCCCACTGGCCCCTCCCAGCCTGAGGGTGCCCAGGAATCCACACAGGTGTGGAAGAAGCAAAGAAAAGTGACCAGAGAACAGGAAGGAGGCAGCTCTCAGGAGGTTAAGTGGATGAAATCTCCTCCTGAAGAGAACAGCATGCTTCTGTTATATAGTGGCCAGCTGGCCTGCAGCAAACCTGATCTAAGTACAAGGGAGAAAAACACAGGGGAGACACGGTTGAGGACACTGGGTCCCCACACTCTCTTTGGGGAACAATCTCACAATGAAATATTGGACAATAAGAAAAGGAAAGACTGACTTGGTGATGGTGAGCACACCCTGAACATGTCTTCATCTTGATGTGCACACACGTAATCAAACCAACTACATAGTCATGAAATTTTCCCCAGGTTAGAAGTATGGATCTTCAGATATAGCAAGTAGAAAACCACACAAAGACTCTACCACTTGAGATCTGTTTGAATGTTTAGAGGTAGATTTTTTTCCTTTGGTTTTTCCAGATTGCTTCTGTGTGTAGCCTTGGCTGTCCTGGGACTTGCTTTGTAGACCAGGCTGGACTTGAACTCAGAGATCTGCCTGCCTCTGCCTCCTGAGTAGTGGGACTGAAGGTGTGTTCCATCACACCTGGCAGATGTTGGAAACATACATTCATGAGGCATGAGGACGGAGCTAGGTGCTTGTCCTATGTGCCCAAGGTCCTAACTGTTCCCCATTGCCATGGAAAGCTGGCTGGCTGTAGTGAGGTGGCACATGCCCACCATTCTGCCACTGGACAGGAGATTGAAGGACAGAAAAAAAATCTCAGAGAAGTGAGAAGAGAAACAAGCACCCAGCCAATGGCTCCTGTTAGCAACAAGGACACAGACTGCATCCCTTGTGAAATCCTAGTGGCTCCTGGTTTAATTTTATCAGATTATAAATCAGCCCAAGGCATCCCTGACTAATTTATAATTTCTCTTATCAAGAGAGAGGGGGGAGAGTTCCTTAAAGCCGTTTGAAATGGAACTTCAAAGCCACCAAAATGACATATTTAAATAATTCGAAGACATTTAATCACATCTCTTTCTTGAAGAGCCCATACTTAGACTTGGGTATGCCTTAATCTCCTATTTTCCCTTGAGAAGCAAAGTTCTACACACGAGGATGACTTTCTGAGTGCCTTGTGCTCCTAATCTTCATGCTCGGGCCTATATTAAAATATCATTAATAAAATCTCCAATTCTGCTTCATACTGGCTCAGCCTGAGATTCTTTTCTGAGATAAGCCACACATCCAGGCTTAGCCTGAGCTGAGTTCCCTTAAATGAGGGACACTCCTCAGGCTGCTGAGGATGATGGCCTGACACAGTGTCTCTCTGTCCCCTCTCTGTTGACAAATCCAGGGGCTTTGTGTAGCTCAGAGGTGGAGTACATGCAAGGCCATAAATTTAATTCCTAGTGCAGCATAGGAAGCAAAATGAAAAAGACCCCATCTTTTTATGAAGAAAGACTGGGCTCTCATCTACTTTCAAGGCTGACAGTCCACAGCTCCCTATGACTGAACACACAGCTGATACTTTGCATTCTCACAATGGCTCGGGCTGTCCGGATTATTTCATCAACCTTCCTCTTCCCCTTAAAGTATCAACTGTCTATGACTGATGAAGAGACAGTGTTACTTCATTCCTGAATTGCCCAAGGGTATCCCAGAGTTCACACAAATGCCAGATCTCTGCAACGTGCTTCAGAGCCTGCAAACTGGGCTGGGGTAATGTCTGTGCCTGCACACCTTCGCTGATACCATTGCAGGGGTGTCCTCTGCTCCACACACACTCATTGCTGTAGTACTCTTGGGACCTTTCCTTCTTAAGCTCTTTCCCAGTCCATCTCTAGCATGAAAGCCTTTTTGGATGGCCTTAGCCAGATGGTCCTTTGTCTGCTCATGCTGCCAAGTTCAGGCCACACAAAAAAACCTCTGGGCCTTATGAAGGCCCTGTCCAGAACTGTGCAAACATAGACCACAGTATGTGGAATGTTCTCCTCTGGTATATCTCATTAGAATCAACAATGTGATTTACTTAGAAAATCTTTATGTTCCTTTAGCAATCTCATGTACATTTGAGAATTTGTGACATATAAGAGGGCCCATAGTTTTCTGAAGATGAAAACTTGTGTTTATCCCATTTGGTACATTTTTCCTTGTGACTATCAATCTCAACTTGCCTGAATTCCCCACTCCAACTTTTGCAGCCTATGAATATAACTTTTTCAGGTCTCAAAAAATGTTGTAGGTCTCAAAGAACATTGTAGGTTGTTAGAAATCTTGTAGATACTAATACTGCATCTAAACTGTTTGACATATAAAAGAATCCTGCCACCTAATACAATGTTACATTTATCTGTGTGTGTGTGTGTTTTTTTTTTTTTTTTTTTTTCTCCTCTTGTGATAGGGATGGGATCCAGGGCTGTGAGTCCACTAGGCAAACACTTTACCACGAAACTACATCTGTCTTCCTAGTTTTAAGCTTATAGAAGACAATAATTGTAGTAGGAGGCAGGTGTTTCCCGAGGAAGTATTAGTGACCTCGGCGAATCCTAGTGACCTCAGAAGATCCAGCCCCTGATGGGGCATGGCCATGATCAATTGAGACCCATCGACACCGGGGAATACCGATTCGCCTTCCTGCTTGGTTTCTGCCTTTCTCTGGGAGGAGACTGAACATCCAGCATGGAAGCTCCGACCCTCCTAGAATTGCATTAAGGATATCTTATATCTGTGAGTGCTTGTTTAATCCTTTAATAAATATTAATCCGTATATGATATATTGCATTTGAATAATTCCAGCTATATTTGGTGTCCCACACTGGGTGCCATCTGTTGTAAAAGGTTTTTGACCCTGTCAGGGCTAGAGGTCTGACCTGCCCGTAGCTACTTACCCCTTCTCCCAAATGACTCAGACACTTATATTAATTTTATCTTGTTTGGTCTATGTCTTAGGCACATTGCTAGCTAACTTTTTTATCTTAATTTAACTCATTTTTATTAATCTGCTTTGCCATGTGGCCTATGGCTTGTGGCCCCTAGCTCACCTGTACTTTTACATGCTTCTTCTTGGGTGGCTGGATGGAGTCTATCTGACTCCACCCTCCTTCTCCTGCCTATCCTGATTCCTCTACTTACTTCTACAGCACCCAACACAGGCCAAAACAGTTTCTTTATTCACAGCATATAGATGAACATTCCCACTACAAGTAATTTTTGTTTTGCTGATTTATAAATACCAACACAATGCTTAATCCACTAAACTTATTAACACATAAGCCACAGGGGCTGAAGAGGTCACTCAGTAGTTTTAAGAGCACTTGTTCTTGTAATGGACCCAGGTTCAGTTCCTGGCACCCATATGATGTACTATAAACATTATTAGTAACTCCAGGTCCTGGGGATGCATGGACCTCTCCTAACCTCGGAGAGTACTAGGCACACACATGGTACACATACATACACACAGGCAAAGCATTCATATACACAAAATAAAATAAATAAATCTAAAATAATTTTTAAAGTAAACCACAAACAAAACCAAAACTACAATGCCAACCATATGCTCGGAAACCTTCCCTAAAATATCTATAGCTAAAATTCTTGATTCTTCAGGTTTGGGGGGGGGTGCAGAGGACAGCCCTGGGTGTCATTTCTCCTACCTTAATTTTCAGAGACTGGTTTCTAATTTAGGCTAGGCTAGATGGTCAAGGAGCTTCAGGGATATACCCATCTCTCAACTCCCTCACTCCCCAACTCCCCAATCTGCACCCTCTCCCCCCCACACCTTCATGCTAGCTCACTGTTTATCATTCTGACTTTCATAGAGTGCCAATGGTGAAGCTTCTAATCATCATCTTACACAGGAATCTCCCCAGTGGTGGCCTTGCAAGTGCTGCCCAGCTTGGCTTTTTACATGCTTGGTGTTGAACTCAGCTCCCTGCACACGCTCTGTGAGCATTTTACAGACTGAGCTACAGTCCCAGCCCAGAATCTCCTTTGTTATAAACCAAGTATCTTTGATTTCATTGCATTCGAAGATAGTTCTAACAAATACAAAACAGAAGCTTCTAGAAGTATTTCTAAGTTTTTGGTTGATTAGAAGTTAGCTACAGCTTTCCTTTCAGGCACTGAGGAGAAGAACACTCAGAATTTTCTAGACATTTCACATTAAACACAGCCATCTTTCTGTGCTCCAGATGATCCTTAGTCCAGAGCAATATAGATTTCTGATGAGCTCATGGGAGGAACAGCACACTCTTCCCAGCCATTTGATGCTGACTATAGGGCGGAGCCACTGGATGCTGACTGACAAAGGCAGTGAAACAGCCGCTTCTATGTTGTTTGAATGAATTGGCCCCAGTAAACTAGTGAGTGGCACTATTGGGAAGTAGATGTGGCTTTGTTGGGGTAGGTGTGGCCTTGTTGGAGGAATTGTGTCACTGTGGGGGCGGGATTTGAGGTCTCCTATGTTCAAGATACTGTCCAGTGTCTCAGTTTACTTCTTGTTGCCTTTGGATCAAGATGTAGAACTCTCTGCTCCTTCTCCAGCACCATCTCTGCCTGCACACCACCATGTCCCACCATGATGATAATGAATTGAACCTCTGATCTGTAAGCCATCTCAATTCATTGCTTCCCTTTGTAAGAGCTGTCATGGTCAGAACAATAGAAACCCTAAGACATATATATATACCCAAAGTGTTTTCAACCTTTCTCAAACCTACTAAGTTGTGGTAATTTATCAAAAATATCCCCCTTCAGGGGGCTGAAGAGAAGGCTCAGCAGCTAAGAGCACTGGATGCTCTTCCAGAGGACACAGGCTTAATTCTCAGCACCAAGATAGTGACTCACAACTATCTCTGTAATTCCCGGCTCAGGGGATCTGACACCCACTTTTGTGGTACACAAACATACATTATATGCAGGCAAAACACTCACACACATAAAATGTAAATAAAGGGGTAAACCCCATCAGGTCTGTTGAAGTTGACTGAAATGAAATTTTCATGGATAGCTAAAGCTCTCCATTGTTACCTACATACTCCTCTACTTGCTCAGCCTTGAATAACATGGTTGGGCCTGAAACCAAAGGCCTGCCTCTTAGATCCTCTCTAAATTCCATCTTTTCCCCTTTAAGAAAATATTGCTATACTGTTGATTATTCACAAGACTGTTTTCTCCACATCCCCAGCCCAACAAAACCACTACTATTACCTGGGGACGGACCCAGTGACCCAGAAACTCAGATTCTCATGGCTTCTGAGAAGACGTAATCTGAAGCTCACCATGACCGCATTCTTAGCATGTAATCAGAATGCTTGAAACTGAACCCACCATGCTCGCCTTGAAAACTAGCCAAGGAGGAGAAATAGGAGACGGTGGGGGACAGAACACGCTGGGGATAGCCCACCTCTTCCCGTTACTATCTCGCAACATCGCTTTCCCCATCACTCGGGACTTGGTCTCCAGCTCCTGAACTTCTTCCAGCAGCGTCTTTTTGCAGGTGTGCTTTGCCCTAGAGTGAAAGAAACAGACAGAGGAGATGGTATGTGCCCGTGACACAGATGTGAAGACTGCTCACCATCCTCCCTACCACACCTAAGTGTCCGCTGGACAAGCTGAATATGCCACGGAAGTTTCACCTCCCCAGCCCAAAGCATCTTGGGATACCCCAGCTGAGACCTGGACTGTGAAACGTAGGTTATTGTACCCCATAAAAGCCAGGGACCAAGCGGTTCTAACCAAGGACAGGAGGAGCCCCTGAGAACAAAGAGTTGGTCCCTAGAACTCTGACTACAGGATATGCAGCACGTGAGATATTTTAAATCTGTCTCTTTGCACAGGTTCTGGTTCTTTGCTTCCTGCCCAGCTGGGTCTCAAGGCCTAGTGTTAGCAGTTCTTGTCTTGCTGTTTACTGTGAAAAGAGCCACTGCCTCAGCAGAGCTGAGGTTTAGGATACCAGAATTCATGTTCTCAGTGCAAAACCTTGGTCTGAGGTTTGGAGTCAATACATATCCAGGGCATCTTTCCCATCCTCTTCTGGCTGTGACTTACTCAGGAAACCCAGTACTGGTTTCCAGCCACAATGGGAAACCTGGCCTGAGGCTTGGTTCCTCTTGGGTAGTGGAGGAATTATGTGCTTTTTTTCCCTGGCAAAACGAAATGCCTTGCCATAGTCAAATAATCTGTCTCTCTCATGTTCCTCTAAAATGGAAGCTAAATTATAACCTGTTGAATATATATACATATATATGTATATATATTCAGTTCCTGTACTGTAGCCCATGGCTGTGCACAATTTAGTGTAACTAACAACTATATTGTCATCACCAAGGCAGTGTCTCCCAAAGAGCTTACTTTCTGGTTTCAAGACATTTTATCCCTTTTTGGTTTTGCTATGGTAGGAATTGAGCCCTGCACCATACATGCTAGGCAAATGTTCTGCCACTGGACTATATTTCTACCACCCCAGCATAACTAACTCTCTCCATTCTATTTCCTCATTACATAAATCTTATGTCTATATGTTAATTTTTTAAAATTCAAAAACTAAACAAAACTAAAATTGGTCCTCTAGTTGGAAATGCATAAATGAAAAAAAGGCATTTAACAAGAAATAGTTGGCAATTTAGCTCTGCATAAGACCTGAGGCTCAATTCCTAGCACCACAACCACCACCACCATAACTACCACCCACCACCATCACCACCACCATAACTACCACCCACCACCATCACCACCACCATAACTACCACCCACCACCATCACCATCACCATAACTACCACCCACCACCATCACCATCACCCACTATCATCACCCCTACCTACCACCATCACCACCCACCACCATCACCATCACCATAACTACCACCCACCACCATCACCACCATTACCACCACCCACTACCATCATCACCATCACCACCATTACCACCACCCACTACTACCATCACCACCACCACCACCACCCACTACCATCACCACCACCTACCACCATCACCACCCACCACCATCACCACCACCACCACTACCACCACCAACAACAACAACAAAAAGGGAAAGAAAAAAAGTAGGCTAGCTAAAGAAAGCAAATACAGCATAAAGAAAGTCATGGCAATTTTAAGTGAGCAGTGCCGGTAATCTTCCTTAGGAACAGCTTTGTGATGACTTCATGCTGATGAACTGTGTTTTAGGAGCCTGTTTGGCACCAAGATACAGACAGGCTAGGAACCAGAACTGAGTGTGACTGCTCAGAACTGAAAATGGTTGGGAACATTCTGGAGATGGGGTTTGCTCCTCCGGCAGCCCTCTGCATGTAAGGACAGTGGACCTGTTCAGATACATACAGGTCACCTAGTACTTCATGTTAATCTGTAACGGAGCGGAAAGACATGGCAGATGTGCCTGCCATCCTTCCCCAGAGAATAAACAAGACAAAACCACACAGGCTTTAACACATAATACCTTAGTAACTTCAAATGAGTTCGGAGACTCAGTATTGATAAAATACCAACTTCAAAGCAGAGACCATGGAATTTTAAGTCAAACAATAAATGAAAAAGTGGCTAGTATTTTACAGGAGAGAGAAAGGACATTAAATGTATGCTGTCCAATATTGCTGAATGTTCCTGGTCCCATACAAGCTTATGGGCTGTGTTGATAATAAACAAATAAGTAAGTGGCATGCTCCACCCTGCTCACAGTTACTCTACACTAGGTTGGGCATACTGCCCTATATTGTCTTCCCTTCTGCAAAGGACAGTCAACCTCTATGTTAGCTTTTTTGCTATCTTCTGGGCCAGGAGAGACAGGAGTTTGCTGGGGTTTGAGACAGGAGGAACAGGCATGGTGTGGGAATAGGGTAATGGAACCTGAAGCCTAGACCAAAAAACAAAGAATGTGACACCCAGAATGCAGATACTGGCTTTGGGAGGTCAATGACTTGCTCACTTCCAAAAACCCAGAAACTATTTTCTCTGAGGATGCAATGCCAGGCTGGTTTCTATGAACTCGGCTTAAGCCAGGGAGACATGTAGCACTTGAGTAGAAGGATGTCAGAAATGTAAAACCATTTCCTCAAGTACTATGACCTACTAAGTAGAAAGGAATCTTAAGTCTTCTTGTAGTAGTGATTTCACACTGACCGATTATCAAGGCAAACCTATACACTTTTACCATTGATGGGTAGTCACATCTCACTGAGAGCGAGCAGGGGTTTGGGTTATAGCTATGAAGTCACATTATTTTGTCTTTTCCCCAGTGGTCCAGCTTCCTTCATCTCATCTCATTTGAGACACCAGGTGACTACAGAAGGGACAGATAGGGACAGCTGGGGCTGACAGATGAGTCACTCTGAGCTTTCTGATACAGAAAAGATACAGGAAAGGACATTTCTAGGTTTTAAGGGACTTTTGTCTTTTTTATTTTTATTATTAGCTTTAATTGTACAAAAGAGTGGGTTTCACTGTGAGATTCACACATCCCTTTGAATGCATGTGTGTGTGTGTGTGTGTGTGTGTGTGTGTGTGTGTGTGTGATTATTCTCACCCCCCCACACACACTTTCTCTAGTCTACTCTTCCAGCTTTATTCCTTCTTTGCTTTCATTCCCCGTTAGGTACTTTCAAAAGAAAACAGCTTGGTTTGGTATCTTGAACTTTTCATCTTTTTGTTTCTAAAATTTATTATCTGAGTTCTCCTTCTTTTGCATTCAAGAACAGCCCGCCAGCCGGAAACATCAAATTCTAACTGTGGGTGAAAATAGAAACACAGTGTGCTTTGAGAGAAATTGGTTTGGTTAGAATCTTAAGAAACGATCAAGACCCGTTTGGACAGAGAAATTACTTCTATTGCCATTTAACTACCTATGTGGAATTATCAGGAAGTGAAGTCATTCTGGAATTGGGGCCTGTATTGTATGATGTCTAGTAAAAAGGACAGAATAGTTTGATAAAAGGAACTGTGCTCCTCCATGATTGGTGGCCTTGAGCTTTGTATCATTTATAGAGAGCAACAGTACACAATTTCTCCCGGATTCAGAGCCATACCTGGAAGCTCAGTTAAGTACGCTGTCACAGGTGAGCATTTTGGGAGAGTGTAAGTAAACGGATATTAAAATAGTTCTGGATGACTTACATTCCACATATCTAACAAGACTTTTCATTAGCCGGGGATCACATATAATCAATTATGTTAATAAACAATAGGGCCATTTGAACCCTCAGAAAACTTTTGAGAAAGAACAGGGCAGGCTTTTTATGGTGTTCCAAATCTGACTTAAGAGAGGCTGAAAACCGGTCTGCATCCAGAAAGCTGGCACGCTAGGTGGGAAGAGGGAATTGCCTCGTTCTGGTTCTCCTGCTTTACTCCAGCAGTCCAAGTCCTGAGGTGGAAGAGAGGCTGGCCAAAGCGGGAGGTGCCTACAGGGAGCCCTAGCTGTCTTAGGTGCTCATAGATCTCTACTTGAAAAGTCAGGCCTGCTCAGTGACAAAGTTTTCAAAGACAGAACAACCAGGCCTGGGGTGGCAGTACCTGCAATGTCAGCATTTGTGAAACTGAGGCAGGAGAATCTTAACATCAGTACCAGCCTGGGCTATACAGAAAAAACTTATCTCAAAAAAAGAAAGAAAGAAAAGAAAAGAAAAAAAACAAAACAAAAACCTACCAAAACAAAACAATGAAAGAACATGGAACATGGGCTAGGAGTATAGCTCAGTGTGAGAATATTTGTTAGTGAAAAGACCATGTGTGTGTGTGTGTGTTTGTGTGTGTGTGTGTGTGTATGTGTGTGTGTGTGTGTGTGTGTGTGTGTGTGTGTGTGTGTGTGAGAGAGAGAGAGAGAGAGAGAGAGAGAGAGAGATATCAGAAACCAAATGACTGTGGTGACCCCCCAACCATAAAATTCTTTTGTTGCTACTTCATAACTCTAATTTTGATACTGTTATGAACTGTAATGTAAATATATAATATGTGATTCCCTAAAGGAGTTGAGACCCACAGGTTGAGAATTACTGGTATAGAGAGCCTGGTGGGGCATGGGAGCATGGAGAACATTTTCAAAATCTTTGTATAACTGCAGTTCAGACACAAAGATCACAGGTGAGTTCTGTGGCTTTGCCAGGGGCAATCAGTCTACCGCACGCTTCTTCTCCTTGGTTGGAGCTACCAGATTTACTTGCCTTGACAAACATTTCCAGCTCAGAGTAGAATACTACATAGCTATGGACCCCATGCTCACTGGGACAAAGCCCACATACACCCATAAAACTCTTGTTCTTCAGGACAGGAATGGTAGAAGTTTAGGCATCCATCAGACATTGCAAATGTGCATATACTTTGGGCACCTCCAAATGTCAGCTACCTTAGCTGTTCTGCCTCCTTTCAATAATGCAAGAGCAAAATACGCTCAGAAATTAGTTAGGTAAGCCAGTAGGGCCCCTTCTGGCTCTGCCAGGTGATTGGATGCCATCCCTAGGAGAAGCTGTGCTTGCCACCCCTGCCAGGCATCAGGTGGCAGCTGCCAGGTCCTCAACTATACAACTGGGAAGGGTAGGCTTCCCACTGGCTTGTCAAATCTCTCCGAGGGGCTCTGGGCCCCACTGGAACCCAGCTGGCAAGCTCCTTGGAGAGAAAGCAGCTTTTACTCTTTCCATATGCGGGAGCTGGAAGCAGCAGCATCTGATTTATCATCGTTAAAATGCAAATGGTGCTAATTTTATAGCCTAGGTTCTACAAACGGGACTGAGACAAGTCTTGCTGGAGGGGGGAGATTATTTGCTTCATGATGACAGAGGATTTGTACTTGAAATGAACTGGAATGGTTTCTTGAAGACACGAGGAGGCTGAGCCTTTGCAATCTATAAACATTCTCTTTGAAATGAAACAAAGATACTTTCGCTGAAGACCCACTTGGCAGAAAGAACGAACCTCAATAAAACTCTGTTTTCATGACATTAACTTAAGATGGCTGAATTAAGACAGTTGAGACAAATTTGTGAGCCTGTAACTACTTCCCATCAGACACAGCCAAGAAGAAGCTCACCCCTAAAACTAACTTATTTGCAGAGCTTTACAAATTCAGCTAGGGAATAAACATGTTGTACCAAAATGGGGCCTACTGGCTCAAGGAACAAGGAACAGAGTGAATATTTCCTCACAGCGCATATATTAGGTTAAGGAAATCTCTTTCCTGGCTATAATCATTCCAAAGGTTCCAATTATGCCATTTACAGAACATAGTTGTAGCAAATGGAACAGAAGCAATTGGTTAGTAAAAGCATTTAAGAAATTAAAATTATTTGAGTCTTAGTAGTAGCCAAAAAACCTAGCAGGAGAAAAACATAAACAAAAATTCATTCTAGGAAAATTATTGCTCCCCTCTCTCCGAATCAGCATAATCAGTTGTCAAGATAAGGAGCCAGATGAAGACTTTTCAAAACACCCCTGTCAGACAGGAAGAATTCCTGCTGAGTGTGGGAGGAATAAGGAGATAAAAATGAGACAAGATGTCTTTTCCTGGAAGGCTTGGCTTGAAAATCTCCTATTGCTACCTCAGGGCCCTGAAATAATTGTGGTTTGTCCAAGGCAGAAGTCTCAATTTTCAGGGAACATGACCATATTTCTAGGAGGAACTGGACCCATTCAAACCTAAACCAATACTATGGACATTAGAGCCATCTCTACCTACTGCTGAATGAAATTAAAGGTTATATTCTCTTGGGACATCAGTGCTTCTTTTATATTTTGGCACTGATAAAATTTAAAACATGGGAGTGGAAAGCAAGTTTGAATTAATTCCCACTTAATCTGCATTATAATTTTATATTTATGATGTGATTTTCTTACAGAGTTGTAAATCAGCTCTTGAAGAGAATTTGATTGGCAGGATTTCTACTGTGAGTTGGTTAGAAGAATGGAGTTTCCTTCACTTTTGTCTTGGAAGTGACTTACATGCATATGACTTTCTACTATACACATGGGCTTCGAGCCAGGCATTATTGTGATTGCTTGGCAACAGCTTTAAGATGTGAAATGAGTCTCCAGTGGTGTTTCCTAAACAAAATGAAATGTGTTTGTGTTTGGAAACAGCCTTGCAGTTTTACATACAGGGCAGCATCCCTATTGTCATGTGACCTCTGCTCAGTATCTTTTTCCTCTTCATTTTCCTATCAAAATGAAGCACAAGCTTAAATTCAATAAACAAACAAATAAAAAAACCTTTCTTTGGCATGTATCAAGGAGTCCTGTTCTTCTTAATTCCCATGGTCCTCACAGGAGAGAAAGCTGCTCTAGGTGCAAGGCCTGAAGGAAAGGCTTCACTTAGTACTTACGCTCTCCACACCACATCTTCAATCAAACACGCAGTTGGAACCAGGAACAACCCCAGCCAGAAGTATGCAGAACTCAGGACCATAGTTGCCTGCAAGAAACACAAGTCACAGACTATTACAAGCTCTCTTTCAAACAGCGGGATATGATTTAATCAGTGTAGAACATCCTGCAACATGGAAACAATGGAAAAAAGTATTAAATCCAGGGAGAGGCCAGGGACAGGGGACTGGCTCCTTGTCTGGTCTCTGCTGGCTCTCACCTCCATCCTTACAGCTTGGAATGTCAAGCTCCTTCCTGAACCGAATGCTGTTCTAATACCCACAGAGAGAAATGTTAGAGCCATCTTTCCATGGGATAAACTGCTTCCTGTTTCATTGTGCAATGACCCTCTTTACTGCTTTTCATGGGCCCAGCATCTCATGGCTGACCAGCACAAAAAGTCATTGGTTTCCCCATTCGGAAGAGGGAGACGTCCATGTCCGAGACCCTGTCTTCAGGGAATTGAAAACAGGATTTGTCATGGGCATGCATGTCAGTTACAGGCTTCCTTGTTAGGCTTGATTTGTAGTTTTACCATTTTTTTTTTGTCTTTTTTTTTCTTTTGGATGGGTCTCTGATCTATAACTCAGATGGTCTTTCAACTCCTGATCCTATGGATTCAATGTTCCCAGGCAGGCATCACATGTGAACACTGCATTGTGGCTGGCCTTAAGAAGACAAGGCAGAATGAGCTAGTGATGGAGGCAAGGGGCTCAGTTCAAGGGCTAGCCTGGTTACATGTGAGATGCTGTGCTAATAGTCCCTCCCTGGATTAACAGCTGCAGCAGCAATGTCACAAACCAACCCCCAACACCACACGTCAAAAGACAGATAGAGAGGAACAGAGGGAGATGACAGGAAAGGACAGACGGCACAGAGCACAACTTTTGGTGGACTTCCTTGCACCCAGCAGGCTAAGCCCAGGACAGTTTGGGTTGGCATCACAGAGGCTATTAGGTACAGAGCTGTGGTAAGGGAGACACACAGAGAACAGGAAGAGCTTGCTCTGAACGGAAATGGAGACTGAAGAGTTGTGGCCTCTTACACTTTGGTTTTGAGTAGTCAAAGGTCAGGAGCATGAAGCTCGCTGTTGACTGGCAAGGCAGTTTCTCACGGCATCTGTCAGGCTAAAGAAGCAGAGTTAAAGTATGGCTGGATCCTGCTGCTGCCTAGGTTTCCTTTCTATTTCATCGACAAGTTTTGTTAGAACTTACTGCACAGTGGGGTGAGGTTCACAGAGGTGAGGTTTGCAGAGGTGAGGTTTGCAGGGGGAAAGAGCAGAAGGACTGAGACTGTCATCTTACAACCTCACAGGGACAGAGAGATAGAGGATCAGGGGGATCTCAGAGTAACTCCTGTACCAGAGATGTACCCTGGTACCATCCTGGCATCTGGGCATCAACTTGGGCCACCTCCTTGCAGGGCCTCTGTAAGAGCATCCCTAGTCAGGAGCACTTACACAGCCTACCTATCTGGACAAACCCACATCTGACCACAGCCTCTGGGCTCCATCAAATGGTCCTGCTTATGGCTTTAGCATCTATGACAGTTATACTGACCCACAGTGAAGTCTGAGGCAGGGGAAACAAAAGCACAGCTTGGCCCCTGCCTTCTCCCAAAATTGACAGTATCACTTTTTTGAAAAGAGACATTTAAAAGTGTTAAAATATGTGAGTATATTTCCTACCAATTACTCTTCTGAGAATTCATCCCAAGAAAGGAGAGCATGAAGAGGCAAGACAAGAAGATTCCTGAGAACACTCACTAGCATAGAAATGAGAAGGAATACAACCGGTGCCCTGAATGGATTGTAGTCTGCAGTGAAAGAAACATTACACTTCCTGTATTGACACAGAGATGTCACAGTACATCGCTAATTATCTAGATGCCTGCAAGAGATCCTGTCAGGGGGTCTCTGGAGAAGGCTGTGCAACTGGTTCAAGCCTCAAACTAAGACTGAAGTGGTCTTTCCAGACACACTGAGGAAACCCAGGGATCACTCCCTAATACTGCATCCGGAAGCATGTAAGGGTCAGCAAGTGCCAAGGAGGCTATTCTCTGTTCCTGTTTCCACCTGGAGAACAGATCTGGCAGCTCAGAAGGCAATGGCTTCAGTCTTCTCACTGGAACGCCATCAGTGAGGAGGATTAAAATTCTCTCACAGAGGAAGAGAGCCCAAATCAAACAAGACAACAGGATCAAACAGGACACTAGGGAACTCTGGCCTCTCAGACACATCCTCACCCTTGAAGATCATTTTTCTCTTCCTTGACAACTGTCTGTGGTCCCCCCACCCTAAGTTTTCAGGTCTCAAGAGAAACTGGGAACTCTTCTTTTTTGTGGTATCCAGTGTGGGGAAATACACACATTTCCCCAGATACTCTCTGCCCATTGCCAGTTGATTTCTGTAGATTTGAAGTGTCACTAATTGAAGGGAAAAGAAAAAGGGTGTTTTCCTCAGTCATATCCCCACCGACAAGTCCTGCACCTTTGCGGATCAGATGTTATACATACTGTTAGTTTCTATCAACACACCTTGTTGTGTTTTCATTCTGTTGTGTATGCCCTCATTTAACTAATCTTGCAGGCCTGGTGTGGTGGTACACAACTTTAATCCCAACACTCAAGAGCAGAGGCAGCTGATCTCTGGACATTCAAAGCCAGTGCAGATGACAGTGAGTTCCAGACTAAGAAGGTTGCCTAGTAAGACCCTGTCTCAAAAAGAAAACCAAATCAACCAACTAACCAAACAAAAACTCTCCAGAAAACAAAGTCAGTAGATTGGCTTACACTCTGGTGGCCTGGACAAGGATCTACCCTGCCACATACGCAGCTGCTTACATGATTAGCAAAAAACACATGAAATGTCATATCAAACATGTGACTAGGTGATAGCAACAATGAGTTGCATCCTCATATCTCTTTACCTCTACTTCCTGTTTTTCTGCCGAAAACATGTGTTATTTAAATGACAACAAGGTCAACTTGCACTCTACACACAGGCAGAGGCTAGACTGGCTTCCCCCAACTGACCACATCTTCAGAGCTTAAGGCTTCACTGTTACTATGAAAGGCCAGGCTGTCATTTGGTTCGTGGGATGGATGGGATCAGGATTGGTTGCAGAGGTTATAGACAGAAGCATCTGCTAGGTACACTTACTAAAGAGTCCAGTCATTTCACAACAATGGTGCTGTGCTACAGAGAGCCAGAAACCCTAAGAGAGCCTTAGGTGCTGAGGGAAAGAAGGAACAGGTGCTTTGGTCCCCCCTTAGAAAACTGAAGCCTCCTTCCAGATGAATAATAGCTTTGTGCTGGTCTTTAAAGCTAGGGGCTATGAATATAAAACACACATAATTGACATTAAAGATGTATCTCAGAGAAGTTGGAAAAATGTGTTAAGTGTGGAGAAGGCTACAGTTTACCTTCAAGGAACAGGGACTAAGGCTGTTGTGTGCCACTTAGTAGTAGGACTTCCGCTAAAGTACAGCGTTTAGTCCTCTACAGACACTTTTTAAAGAATAAAAGTTCACAGTATCCCCAAGCATCTGCTACCAGGGAGGAATCATCCCAACTGAGGTGTCCTTGCCTTGAGCCTGCTTCCTGTCCTAACTTCTGGGAGAGCAGCTTCTCCCCACTTCCCCTCCACAGAGGAGCCAAGCCCCAAGTCCCAGGTGGACACACAGGTCTCACCACAGGAGCTGAACTGCTCTTTTAACCAGAAACTTGAGGCACCAGCTTCACATTTTAAATAAAAGAATTTTTGCAGAATGTGGAAAGGAATAAAAACAGAAACACTGGGGGCTGGAGACATGGCTCAGCGGTTAAGAGCACTGACTGTTCTTCCAGAGGACCTGAGTTCAATTCCCAGCAACCACATGGTGGCTCACAACCATCTATGATGACATCTGGTATCCTCTTCTGTATACTGTATACATGATAAATAAATAAATATTTTTTTTAAAAAAACAAACAAACAAACAAACAGAAACACTGAGGGGAACAATATCTCCACCCTGCCCAGCAACACAAGGATAGATTAGAATGTGTACCTGAGATATTCCTTGGTTGTAGCCCATGTAACCTTCTTATCTGTCACTTGCCTTAGTCTTGGAAAATTATTTCAAGTCAAAGGCTAAAAGACCTTTGGTTTTGTTTTTGAGGTCTTCCTTTCCAAAGCTGTGTTGTCTATAAATGTGCATGTGGATGGTTAAGCACATTCTCTTCCTTTTCTACCAGAGCTAATTTTGTTGTTTTTTGGTTTTTGTAACAAGGTGTTACTCTGTAGCCAAGGCTGGCCTTGAGTCCCTGCCTCAGTGTCACACCTTGGTCTTCTGGGTGCTGGAATTAAAACAGTCAGCTTCAGGGTGAGCTGTTTTCTGCAGGGTGGTGGCAGCTCTGTGCCCAGGGTGGTGCTGAAGCAGGCAGATGGGAGCTGTGTGGCCTTCAGGAATCCTGACTGACAGGCAGGTGTGGTGTGCACACATCGCTGGGAATAGGGTCCTCCTCTGTCTGTCCTTTCCAGTCAATCTTCTGTCCCACAAAACAATGACTCTTCTGACTTAATGGCATTATAGCAGTCTGGCTGAATCTAGAACATCATCTACATGATACAACAGAGTATGATGAGTTTGTTTGATCCGGCTTTCTTCATTCAAAGTAAGGCCTTCAAAACTGAACCATGTTGTATCATGGATCTGGGCACACCCACATTCTCTCTGTCTCTCTCTAGTAGGCATTGTGTGGCTCTCCTGCATTCTGATTACTCACTCTCCTGTTGATGGACATCTGAGTTGTTTCCACTTTGGGTTTGTTGTTAGGGATAAGGCTGCTGTGCAGGTCTTTGTACAGTCTTGTTTTATGGACATGTTTCCATTCCTTTCAGGTAAACACCTACGAGTGGGAATTCTCTATCACTCAGGAAGTCCATGATTCACAGGAAGTCCAGGAGGCCACCAATGGCTGTGCAAACACAGCGTGTGTGAGCACTCCTGTTGCTCCTTAACGTTGTGGTGGCTGGCATTCTCTCCAGTGGTTCCCTGGAGCAATGACATCAGTCACAGAGTGGGACACTCTCACTAACAATTACCACCTCTGAGGATAGAGAAAAGGGAGCTACAGGAGAGGGACACTGATTTCTTTTTCTGAGTGAGTGTGGTAGCTCATGCCTACTGTGAATCCTAGTACTCAGGAGCTGAGGGAGGAGACCTGCTTTGAGTTCTAGCTCATCTGAAGCTACATATGGAGCTCTAGGCTGGGTTGGAATACCTAAGACTGTCTCAGAAAACCAGAAAATAAGCAAGCAAGTAATGCATAAACAAATGCTGCTGGATGAAAAAAAACTCTGAAGAAGGCCCTCTTTCCCTCCAACACACAACACAGGGTGCCTCTGTTTTGAATTGAAGACAACAGCTAAACTCTGGGACAATGACCAGGCTGCACAGATGATGTGAGATGTCTTTCTGTACGCTGTGAATTACCATAATAATAAAGGAATTGTTTTGGCCTATGACAAAGCAGCTTATAGGCAGGCGGGAAATCCAAGCACAGATAAAGGGGAAGCAGGGCTGTAAGCTGCCGCCAGAAAGCAAGATATAAAGGAACACAGGTAAGCAAGGAGCCACAAGCCAGGACATAGATTAATAGAAATGGGTTGAATTAAGGTGCAAGAGCTAGCTAACAAAGAAGCCTGAGCCATAGGCCAAACACCCTGCAATTAATATTAGCCTCTGAGTAATTATTTTATACATGGCTAGGGTGGGAAAACTTTGATCTGACTATAGGACCCAGACAGGCCAGAAACTTCAGGCAACACACAGGTACAGGATAGTATTTATTTACAGCCACAGACAAGTCCGACACACTTTGTTTCTAGGTTGCTAGCAGAAAGTTGGAGAGAGAGAGGCCTTGTCCCAACACAGCAAGTTTTCCACATTCCCAAAGAAACAAGATGCTGCCAGTCCAAACTAACTCCTGGTCTTTTGGAATATTAGGTCCAACCTGAAAATAAGCACTAATGACGAGAGAGGGCAGACAGTTTGTATCCTGTGGCCCTCCGATCGATCTCTGAGCCCAGAGAGGAATAAGCCCCACCCACCCCATTCATGACCTACTGTGTCTAGACTGGTCAGAGACTGGGGCTGGGCTTAGGCATAGCTGGAGCTGTTCTCTATTCCCTGGAGGCTGGGGTTCCTCAATAAGAAAGAGGCACAATCTGCCTGTTCTCCCACAGAAACTAAGGCATCTAATTAAGCATTGGGTGTATGTACTGCCAAAGAAGAGCATTTCAAAGGGCCAGAGAGAGAGAGATCCGGGGAAATAGGAAGCCTGTGAGTTTTCCTGAGAGGGGCTGGAATCTTTAAGAGCACTAGGTCCCCTTGGGCTACTGTCACAAATAGCAAAGGCTGTGTGGCAAAACAACGAATATTCATCTCTCTGTAGATCTTGAGGACAGAGGTCTCAGAGCCAAAGGTAGAGGGTTCTTAGCAGACACCTGGCTGGTAGACACCCCCGTCCATGTGTGAATGACTTCTATTGCCACTGTGCACAGAGAACAAGTTCTAAAGGGCTTCTGGCTGCCCCGCTTAGGAAGGCACAAGCTATCAGAGGGACCCTCCTCATGACTGCTCTAACCGGATATACCTGTTCACAGCGCTATCTCTTTATTCCCATTGCAATGGAAGCGAACACTTCCTCAGCTGAATTTGGGGAGTGCCGCGAACGTTCAAGCCTCACTAGACAGGGATAGACGGCCACCCACCTCAGCTCTGTCATTTGTTTCTTGTGCCTCAGTTTCTTTCTCTGAGGTTTAAATGAGTTAATAAGTGTGAGCAGCAGCATGCCACGCAGGTTATCAGACCTCACAGGGTACTTTTTTACCCTATGCACAGTTTTGGATGTCGACATCCTAGAGGTAGTCAAGATTGACACACAACGATTCCTGAATCAAATCTGGGAATTAATGGGGTTCAGAAGAGTCTGATCTGCTGTAGTATGCTTAAGGGTCAGACACTGCAGTTCTCAGGTGGGTGGACCCACGGGCATGCATGCTACCAAGTTTCTGTACTACATCACCAAGGAGCGGCTCATTGGTGACAGGAAGCACTGTTAACAGCCATAGAGACATAAACAGAAATTTCAGAGCTCTCTATACCCACGGATCAGCACTGCTTACCTGTGCTGCTGTTCATCAGCAGTGTAAGGGGATTAAGGGATGTTGTAAATATTTCTCCCGCCTACTAGTCTAATAAAAAAGGTTGATTGGCTGAGGGCAGACAGTAAGTGTGGGCGGGGCTACCAGATTAAAAAACTATCTGGGAACATCTCAGAGCCGAGACAGATGGCACAGGGATGTGACAGAGACACAAAGAGGAGACAGCAGCAGACAGAGGAAAAAAGCTGAAATGCTGCTCTGAGAAAAGGTATCAAACTGCACGGCTAAACAAGATGGGTTGAGTTCACATGAAGGAGTTAGCAAGTTATATGCCTGGGGCCCTAGGCTGAACAGCATAAAATTAATATAAGCCTGTGTGTGATTATTTGAGGCTAAATGCGGCTGAGAGTGGGTCTGAACCTTGGAGCCAGGTGGAAAAGTCCAGACCAGAAACCAGCAGCCTGGTTTTAATTCACTAAGATAAACTTGCTGTGCCATGGAGGATACTTACTTCTGAAGACACCAAGAAACACACCTTAGGTGCTGCCCCTTGGGGAAGGATGTTAGGCAAGTAACTCTGTACTCTAAAAGAAAAGAAACAAGGGGGTATTTGCTCAGGAAAATGCACCTTCCCCATCCCTGGAGCTGGGCATCAGAAAGGCTACAGAAGGTGCCTCCTGGATTCCCAGCACAGGAAGAAAAAAATGCTGAGTGCAAACTATTTCAGAGTCTCTGCTGAGGTTAAGGAGCCAGTGTGGTGGAACAGGAATGCCATAGAATTCGGAGCCAGATACACCAGGCATTCTGACAAACGGGAGCCAAGCCAAAGACAGCTGGCACCTCTGATGGTGACAGATTCTGCTGCAGTCTGTAGTGCTGGAAGTCCAGGTTTCACAGACAGACTGTGATATGTAGCCTGATAGGGATGATGCTGGGAAGGACCACCCCCTAGACTCCACTTTTCTTGTTAGAATGACTAAACAGGGCAATGGAAACCACATAATTTACAGCATCTTAAAATGCTTCCCCCCAATATGAGGTATTTTATCTCACTGAACAGCCCCCGTCATTCAGTTCCTCAGGTATCTTCAGTCTCAACTACAGATCGCCTCACATTGCAAGGACCATTTTACCTAACCCTAGGGGTTTAAAATGACCTTTTGAGAATCAGTGCCATGAGATCAATGAGTAGCCTCCTAGGTGTGTGCCCTCTGTCTTCCACTATTAGAGGCATCCATCATTGTGGCACGATCAAGGTAAGTAGGACTCAGACCCAGGAATGAATGTCAGCAATTGAAAGAAACTTGAACGTCAGGTGGCTTGTTGGCTGGCATAGGAGGTTCATGGTGGTGATAGACAGGAGATGCGCATACTTGGGTGGATGTAGATCTTAAATCTATTCTTTATTTTAGGCTCTTCCTGAGAATTGGGCTTTTCTTGGTGGATGCTGAGAATCAAGGTCATTTCTCTCTTTGCATCTGGTGGTTTATCTTGATCTGCTTCTTACTCAGTATCTCAGAGCTATGCTCTCTTAGTAGGATGCTCAACAGGAGGCAAGGCAGCTGAGCTCTCACTAACGATGAGAGGAGAGTGCTAGGAGGAATGCTTGTAGCGTGGGTCTCAGTAGCTGAGTGGTAGTGAGGAGGGGAACTCAACCTCCATATAAGCAGCTTCAGAAACACCCCTGACTCAGGTCAGTCATAGTCCCTCTCCCTCGACCCAAGACAGCACAGTGTCCCCCTCACAGGGTCAAGTGTCCAGCATGCACTTAGCTGTGTGTTTAAGCTGACTCATTCCATTTCTCCAGAGCCAGAGCAGCCCTGGGGCTAGCCCTTTGCAAATAAGCGCCTTCTGCTCTTCCCTCCGATTCTGCACTGCTCTCCCGTCTGAACCGTCTGCACACCACAGCAGCAGCATGCTAATCTTGAGACAGCTCTGCCTGTAAAGTGACTTCTCTGGAGCAAATGAGCTCAGTGGCTGGCGCAGGTACCTGGTGTCTGAGCCCCTGCCAGCTGGCTGTCATCCACCCCTCAGCTGCCTGCCCAGAGCAGAACAATCCAGGGACCCCTCGATGAGACATTTTCTCCAGTGTTTTCTTAAGCCCTGACAACTGCAACTGAAATTTAGCAGCAGCCTGCAGGCCCCTTGGGATTCTCTCTCTCTCTCTCTCTCTCTCTCTCTCTCTCTCTCTCTCTCTCTCCTCCATCTCTCCTTTGTCATTCTCTCCCTTTCTCCCTTCTTGTTCTAAACTGAAGTCTGCATTTATTTATTTATTATTTCCTTCCTTCCTTTCTTTCTTTCCTCTTCTTTCTTTTTAATGAAAAGTTGCCTCTAGAAGACCGATGACAAAGAACGTACGATCATAGATGAAGACTGGAGAGTCTCTACCATTCTGAGGACTAGATTAAGAACCTAAACCAGGACTTCCTGTTGTTTTAATTTTTAATTTACTGATTTATTTATGTGTGTATGTGGCCTGTGTGCCACGGTGCATGTGTGAAGGGCTTAGGGCACCTTGTGTGGGTCAGTTCTCTTCTTGTACTGCGTGTGTTCTGAGCACAGATATCAGTTTTCCAGTCTTGGTGGCGAGTGCCTTGACCCCCTGAGCCACCTCTCCAGCCTGCTTTGGAAATTAATTTAATTCTATTATGAAAGTATGTACGTTCACAGTGACAGCCAGCCTTCCCCTAGATGGCTGAGTGTCTGTGTGCTTCTGATGTGCACCCTCTTGTTACTCAGGGGAGATACATATGCCTTCCTCACAGGCTTTGGCACACATCTGATAGAACCTGGTGTACATTAGAGCCGTTATTTGATACACAGCACCCTATTAGGTGCACAAGATTTGCCACCACATCCTGTAAAATCTCTAAACTCCCAATAGGGATATCCTAAATAACATACTTGTATGTTGTCTAAAACCAATCTTCATTTCCATCAGTGAGCTCATCACTGGCCCTGGGTACACTTGAGAGGTGAGTCTTGGTTTCAGCCTCTATTCTTCCATCAAACCTTTTTCCTGGCTTCTCCTGAATATATTCCTTTTAAGATCCCCAGAAAGAGAGGAGACTCCCCACAAGGGAGACACTAATTGCTCCCGTCTCACAGAGGAAGCAACGAAGGCACAGCCATTAAGTGGCTCCTCTGAGGTCCCTGGGATGAGGCAGGATGTGAACGCAGGCATGTGGGATGTTAGAGCTGGGGCCTGTCTTATGGTTGGCTTTGGAGCCTCGTCCTCACAGACAGCAGCTGCACTGTCTACTCCGTGCTCAGCCTGGATACCCCCTCACCATCTGCTGCCGTTTGCTCAGCTCCTATTTTAATGAACTGCCAATTTTTAAATATGTACAACCCAGCTTCTACTTTCCAGAAATCCCAGCCTGACATTACAGACACACCGGGCTGCCCTTCTCTGAGGTCCCTGGAATGTAGCTTCTCAAGATGGTGGCTGTGGAGGCTGGATTGTTTCAGGGGTGGGGTGTTCTGACAGCTGTACGCTCTGAGCAGGCCGCTATGTGTCTTTGCTCTGAACAGCAAAGCTGCTAGCTCCTGTCTGTGATTGGCTTCCAGAGCTCATCAGTGAAACTGATTACTATGAAGAAAATGACATCTTACTTTTTAAACTTTCCTCAGAGGGTGTCCACAAGCACCGAAATATCATTTTTATAAAAGAATAGAAATTGGACAATAATAATATGCCTCGGGTTGACAGTTTTGATTGCTCAGTCACAATGACAGTGGAGACATTAGGATTCTGCTAAGAGTCTTCCCAGAGACTAAACCAGCCGCACAGCCATGGAGGCCCATCTCAAATACCCTGGGGGACAAGATCTTGCCCCTCTCAGCATAGGAAGCAGTGTACCATACCAGCTTTTATGTGGCCCTTTCTACAGATGAAGAGGACACACAAAAAAATAGCTTAATATGTGGCTCTAACACACACACACTACTAAAAAGGGAGTTTATAATATAATCTCTCCCTATATACAAAATTTCAAATCTCTGCAAATAATATTGTACATTGTATTTCCACAGATTTATACATGGAAGATGTATGTATGACCACAGTCAACAATGAACCAAGGAGAACATTTCTGTCATCAAGGGAGTGAGGATGGGGAGGGGGCAACATGGTCAAATGTAGCTAACATTTTTAGTTAGCCTCAGACAGATTTACATAAATGCCGTAATCATATTTGAATCTACAGGATACTTTATTCTGTTGCTTTTGTATTTTTGTTTTGAACATCACAATTTGGGTAAATTTCATTCTTGGATCTTAGTGGTTGGCCCGGTGGCGCTAAGGATAGTTTTTGTTTGCTCATATTGTTTTGGCTTGTGTGTGTGTGTTACTAAATCTGTAGTCCAGGTCCAGGTAGGATCTGGTTCAGTGCTGACCAGACAAATGCTCTATTACTTAGCATACCCAAGACCTTGAGATACTAAGCTCCAGTGACTCTTGGTCACAGACAACAAGGTCTAGCATAGCAGCGGCTGCTGCCAAGGCTGGTGGACCCAAGGAAGGACTAATGCTTGTCCTAAAGCAGAGCCTGCCACTGTTTGGGAGCAGAGCGGGCTACATGAGTCTAGAGAAGAGAACTTAGAATGAGGTTGGATCACTTTGAACAGGGAGTATGAATTGGGAGCACCAGCTATGAGAACTATCCTAGTGAGGGCAGGAGCTAGGCCAAAGAGGAGACCGCTGCAGCATCTGGGCACGAGCTGGAGCTAGGTCTAGCAGGGAGGTGTCAGATGGGGTGTGTGGAACCCTGCAGGAGCACAGTGGATCGAGGAACCAAGGCTGTGAGGCTTAGCGACTGCTGTCAGAGAGACATCAGAAGGGTCTGGCTCTGGAGAGACCCTAAAAAGGCAGGCATGGGATGCTTAGAGAAGATGAACGCATCGAGACTGCTGAAGGGAGCCATGAGACTGGGAAAGGCTGCTCCGGCCTCCCATGTGTGAAGGAGAGTCCTACTCCAGCCCAGTGGATGCCTGAAGCCCGTACATGTGCTGTGTGTGTGTGGAAGATTGTACGGAAGCAGAAGGCAAGGGAAAGACCAATCTCTTAATGACAGAGAGGGAGATGAAGATGGGGAGTGGTCGGGGCCTGTTCATGGATTATAAAGTTGGAGAGACAGACTGAGAGGAGGTAAGGGCTGAGGCAGCAAGGGCCTGAGGCTGACGGAAGCCTGGGAAGCAGCTTTAAGGTACTAGAGGGAACTGACATACAGAGGAGGGGCCTCCTCAGGATGGGGAGGGAGCTGAGGAGGAGAACGTCCAGGCACTGGGGAGGTCTGAGGATGATGCAGACATGCTAATAGATGAATGGCCCACATAGGAAAATCTTCAGGGATGTAGCAACAGTCGGAAAGGAGCGAAAAATCAGTGCTTTGTGAAAGGAAGACCACAAGGTCGAAGACGGCTGGTCCACATGATGACTCAGGAGAAGAGTTCAGGCTCCTACACCTCTGGGTCTGAAGAGAGATATGCTAGAATATATACTTTTAAAAGTTAATCCAAGGTCATCAGCAAAGGACAACATAAAGTCCAAGATAAAACCAGATCTATGGTTTGGATGCTTTGAAAAGAAAGGACAATTTGATTGCCAGTAATGAGATACTCTTAGTTAAGGCAGGGCAGTCCACCAGAGGCTTGCCAAAGAGAGAAGGAGCTGGGGATGGGATGCATTTAAATCCAATGGGGCCTCTGGGTGAGCAAGAGACATCCTTCCTTCTAACTTGACTCATGTTGAATTTTCTGTAGTTATCGGGAATGTACAGCTCTTCTAACTCCTTTGCTGGGTGCTATGAGTCAACTCAGGTCCACTCCCAGCTTCATTCTGTTGCAGAGCCGCTAGGCTCGGGGCTCCGTAGTGAGCTGGCACTATAACAGGCAAGCCATTCCTGTTCACACTTTTGTTCCCGATGCAGCCCTGACTCCCACCCAACACACACACATGTATGTTTAGGTGTGAAAGTTAACACCAGACAGTGATATGAAATACTACACATATGCAAAGGAATTAATTTATAGTTACTGTGGGATCCATAACTTTACAATTTCCTGGCTTTGGTTTCTATGGCTTTTCAGACTCAACATGTTATTGGCTTTTTCCCGGAGGCAGTGCTCTGTCTCTGGGCTGGTATTCCCCCCTGTGGCAGCCTGCCTGTTTCCAAGTGGAATATCGTGTTCTGAAAGCTTTCTCACTGCTTTCTCACTTCCTCTCATCTCTCTCAGCCCATCTGTATATTTTACATCGAATCTCCTGGGGCTTCACCTTCTCTGGCTCTGTAAATTTAATTAATGTTCTTTTGACTTTCTTAACCAGGTCACTCTTGAAAATTTACATGAAACAGACCTCCCTTTTTTCATCCCAGCCTAATGGAAACACATTTGCTAGTTTCCCTCTCCAATCTATTTCAATTTATCTTTTCCATATATCTTCCCCCCTCCCCCCATTTCAAAATCCTCAGATGCAATCAGACGTGAAAGGTGTACAGTGGTCCTTAGGTGGACAGCCTGCTGTTTGTGGCATTTCCTCGTCTGAAAGCTGAGCTGATATGTAAATCACACCTGCTATCACATGCTCTTTGGAAACCTTTAGACCCATAGTCCTATGTCTTTGCTCTCCCATTGATGTATTTCTTGGGCTTTTATAAAACTGTCTATTTCTCCACTAATTTTGCAAAAGATGTCTTTGGAGAATGAGAAACAAAACACAACTCGCATTATCCTGCTTTCTCAAAACCAGAACCAAGGAAATTACTTTGAGTTGCTGTTTTAACAAAACAACAAACCTAGGAGAATGAATGCATTTCACTAGGGCATTTGAGATCCCCACTTTAGTTTATTGTCTATTAATTAAATTTTACATTAATTGGAAATGTAAATTAAAAATGTAGCTAGATCAAGCCCTGGGTTTGTCTGTATAATCCCAGCACTAGAGAGGCAGAGGAGCAGAGCAGAATTTCAAGGTCATTCTCCACTACATGGCAAGTTAGTGGCCACTCGGGCTATATGAGACCCAGTGACTAGAGGAGACTGCAAGGTCATAACCATCCTCTTTTTCCTGACCTTGGAAATGTCACTGTGCTGCATGTGGAAAACAGCCCTGGGAGATCATATGCCTGACATTCTGAGTTCTGGGGCATTGACTGCAAAGGTGCATTTTGTTTCCTCTTAAACTTTTATATATTTTACTTGCAAAGGGTACTCAATACCAAGGATGTATAATTTTATGCTGACTTAATCTGTTTTTCATTTAAAATGTCATAATGACCTACTGTCAGTTATATTGTTCTTTTATTAACAACTTAATTTCTCCATAGTAGAAGCATCTCCACACTTACTCGAGGAAAAGGCATATCAACTACGCTTGCAGACAATAACCCTGACATCATGCTGACCCTGGGCAGCCCAGCTGGGTATGCCTCTCACTGCTGTGCATTCTACCAAGACTTCAGAGCACTGTAAATAAATCAGCAATGAAAGCCACTGGGGGAGAAATCGGAAGATGATTTCTGAAATTTATTTCTTCAAGAATCTTTATTTAAATACTTGGCAAGCAATCTGGTTTTTAAAGTTACAGCACATGCTGAAATACAGTTACCAATATATTTGGGTTGCTATGAGAGGTATAATATCCAGGGGTCACTAAGTCTGCAGCACACAGTTGGGGGTGGATACAGTTGTAAAACACTTGCCTAGCTTGGAAGTGATCCATAACACCAACATGATAACACATAAGTAAATAAATATTTTTTTAAATATAAAAATGGTGGTGCATAATACTTATGAGGCAGAGGCAGAAGGATCAGGAGTCTAAGGTCAGCCTTGGCTACAGACCATGTTCAAGGGCAGCCTGGGCTACATGGGCGTGTCTCAGAAAAATATCACAGTGGCTACATGGAAACATTCTAGCAAACATGAAGCCTCTGGCCAGCCACCTGCTGAGCACTACTGCAGTCTGCAAGTAGACCACAGATCAGAGCCACCCAAGTCTGCTCTGACCTTCACCACAGGAGCCTTGCAAGCCTCTGCTGCGGGGTGGACAATGCCAGTGCCGTGAATGGAGCCACTAGATAAAGAAACCCAGGGTATCAAGGAAGAGATGGCACACTGGGGAAGCCTGGGCTCAGCTGAGTGGGATGAACTTCTGACTCTCTGTAAACTCTTCCTAAGGATCTCCATGGAAACCAGAGGATTTTCCTCTAAGGCTTTGGCACCAAGATCCTACTAGTTCATTCATAGATTCTGACTGGATAGGAGGTTGTATGGCTGGGAACTTTTCCTCTTCCCTGTTCAGCTTGCCTTGAAAATGCTGCCTTGCTAGTGTCCTTCGGCTGAAGAACATCAGGAAACATTCGTTTCTGAGCCCATGGTCTTAGGCCCACCAAGGCTTGTTTCCTATAGCTCGTCACTAGAGCTCTGACAGGGCCTGTCTGCTTCTCCACAGTGAGTTACTTCCACAGATGCTACAGCCTCCAGCCTCCCTCCCCAAATCCTTCCCAGTAATCCCCAACATCTGTCCTGTATTCAATGCTGGCCAACATGGGACTCAGCCAGGACTGACTGTCAGATGAGCAAGTGTGCTCACATCATCTGAACCTGTTTTCAGATGAATATGCTTGACTTTGGTTAAAAGCATCAAAGTATGGAGGAGGCACCTGCTTGGAATTCTTCCTGGGTAAATTTGCCCTGAGCAGCTCATTGGGTGGAGCTAATAACAGTTCCGGTTCTAGAACTGGGTATATGATGACATCACACACCAGATTTCTAGGACAATGGCATCACACTTTCTAACCTCTTGGTGAAGAATGGTACATTTGACACTGGTTCAAACTCTTTGGTGACATGGGAATTTTCATGAGGTCCATTCCTTTGACCTCCACCAAGTGTCTCATGCAGTTTCTAACATGGTGATTGACTTATGGGGAAATAATATGGTTCCAGGTGACAATGACTCAGGATCAGGAGGCTGGATAGTGAGTCTCCTTTCTGCTTTTCCCAGCCGACAGCCACCGGGGAAGGAAACACACACAAAATCAATGGAGATAACATTTTAAAAGATGAGGCAACAAGATTATAGATGACATAACTAACATATGAGACAATATCTCCTTCTGACAAGCACCAGCTAAACCTATTGTGACTCTATGTGGTGACCTCAGTGATTAAGCAATTTAATCCCCACATGCCCATGTTTGTCCACCAGCAGACCGAGGCCATGAATCTGACATGGCAGCGGTGGCTGTAAAGCAGACAATAACTGCACAGATAGTATTGTATAGTTCTTTGAACTTAACAAACAAGAGCTAGGGCTTATGAATATTTTTGTAAAACACAGCAAAATTGAGCTCCCCAGAATATGGCTCAGGTCGTGTATAATACAGCTTTTATCATCCAGGGCCCCACTCCTGGGCCTCAAACAGCACAGACTGTATTCTAGTTATGCTGAACCTTTGACTTTCTTGTAATCCCAGCTGTCCATGCTTCTTCCTCACGCCCAGTCTGTCATTGCCATCTTGTTCTCTCAGTTGACAGTGCTCTGTCTGCTCCATCTTTGAGAAAACACCTTATTTAAGATTCAGCTTTACTCTCACCTTGGGTAAAAGACACATTACTTCCCTTGAGGGTCTCTAAGACAGTAGTTCTCAACCTGTGGGTCTTGACCCCCTTTGCAAACCTCTATCTCTAAAAATATTTTCATTATGATTCCCAGAAGCAGCAGCATCAAAATGACAGTTATGAAGTAGCAGGAAAAAAAAAAAAACTATTGTGTGGGGGGGGGGTTCACCACATGAGGAACCTTATTAGAGGATCGCAGCATCAGGAAGGCTGAGAACCATTGCTCTATGGTGATAACAGTACTATAACCAAAATTTATTGAACAAAGAAAACATGTCAGAGGGGTGGTGAGATGACATAAAAGTTATGCCACTTGTTGCTCTTATAGAGGACCCAGGTTCAAGTTCCAGCACTCACATGGTGGTCCATAACCACCCATAACTGCAGTTCTAACATCCTCTTCTGACTTCCCTGGACACCAGGTGTGCATGTCTTGTGCATGCATGCATATAATAAAAATCACATAAAATAAAATAAGCAAGTATGTTTTTTATAAAAGAAAATATGTCAGGCACCAGGCACCGTTCCCTCCCTTGGTTACAGATGTCCCTATGAAAATCATCCACTACTGATACATGAGGACAGTTTTGTTCATAGAGGTCAAAATAATCTTCATACAGTCACCGTGCTGGCCAGGGGTAAGAACAACCACCACAGGGTTCAAACCCAACAGTTTCACAGGGTGATATGGGATGTCTTTCTATGTGCTGTGAATTATCATTGGATAATAAAAGAACTGTTTGGCCTGTGGCAAGCCAGCTTATAGGCAGGCAGGAAATCCAAGCATAGATAAAGGAGAAGAAGGGTGGGAGATGCTGTGAGCTGCCACCGAGAAAGGAAAATGTAAAAGAACTCAGGTAAGCCACCTGCCCTGTGACAATACATAGATTAGTAGAAATGGGTTAAGATGCAGGAGCTAGCTAGCAATAAGCCTGAGCCACAGGCTAAACAGCATGTAATTAATATAAGCCTTTGTGTGATTATTTGGGACTGCTGTTCTGGATCTTGGGGCTAGTCTGGGCCAGAAACTTCTTACTACAACAAAGTCTGCTCTTTCAATGGGCCCTATTGTTTTCTAATAGTTGTAAGAAATAAATATGTTCCATTTTTATGTCTTAAATCAGCTTAGGACCAACTAAAGATAAACAGGAGATTCTGGGCCCCTACAGCTACTTGCATCCAAATTAGCCAAGCTTGTCTAGCAATCTGCAGATATGACAAAGTTCACATGCTTGAAGAGATTTAAAATAAACGGGATGTAAAACATAGAGCCTGCAGGGCACAGGGGCGCACATTTTTAACCCCAGCACCCAGGAGGCAGAGGCAAAAGGACATCTGAGGGTTCAAGGCCAGTCTGATTTACATAGTGAGACCTGTCTCAACAACAACTCAATAAAATAAAGCAAGCAAACAACATCACAGAATCTATAGAGATAAACATATGCATAATCTTTGATGAAAAATAGAAATGGTATGGTAGCAGATGGTCTGTAAGAATGTAAGCCCCTGACTACTCAGCCATGAGCAAATAGGAGGAAGGGACCTATATTCAGGATCAAGTCCTCTGAATCTGAGGGCACACCACCCTTTCTCTGTACTGGAACTCAGTATCGCAAGATCTCTTTTAAGCTCTGAGTCTTCAGTGCTCATTATAACAATGAGGGGACCCTGGTTCCTCACAATACTTGATGTTATGTTTACTTGCATGTGACAACCTCCTGAGAGGAGGCACATATTTGCAGGATCCCTGTGTTCTTAGAAGATAACACTTGTTGGAGAATTGTGTCTAAGGAATCTATTCATATGCATACAATTTTCATGTGGTCTCCTTCACTGGGGTCTAACCATGAGAAGGTACCTAGGGCCAGCACCTGAGCAGCAACTTTTACTAAGTTACTTTTGTTAGGATTCTCAGCTTGCCATCAGAGTATGACTTCCCACAGATCAGAGTCAGGTTCAACATCTACCCATGATCTGATTGAGCTGTTGAGCCAGAATCCTATGATGGATTGACAGTATGCTCCCAATTAGCCAGATGCCTCAGCCTCTGACTGCTACAATGCCGGCAGTCGTCAGTTACGCTGGTGATGTGACTCCCAATTCCTTCTTCGGAGAAGGAGTCACAGGATGCAGTGACAAACTGCGGCTGTAGGTAGGCGTTCTCATCATAGCTACCTGGTGGATATGTCAGGCTTGTGGAGATGACTCTACTGACGGTGGCCTATATGTATGGCTGCCTTAATCTGAGCTTGTAGGTGGTCTTGAAACCAAGTCACACATGTCTGTGGGAAGGCAAGTCACACAGACCTCCAAGCCATCTTTGTCTCCCAGACCGACTGGCTGGCTATAGTGACAGTGATGGAGCAGTCATGGCCTCTGTCACCAGGAAGCACTCCTCTGAGTCAGGCACACAATGGGAATAAATAAGTAAACCATAGGATGTCGGTACAATTTATTTGCATCTGATCTCTATTTTGCAGTGGATGGAACAAGACACCAGACAGAGAGTTCAGGCAACACATAGAAGGCCAGACGGCCAAGGAGGGGTCCATCCTCAAACCCTGCTACTCTGCTCCTTGACAACCTCATCTCTTATTATAACAAAAATCACAGTGAGGAGGAGGAGAAGCCAGGAAGATGAGTACCAGCAGAAAAGCAAGCCACCAAGCTGACCTGCCAGCAGCTAGGAACTGAAGCAGACCCTGTGTGAATGGGTGAGGAGAAGACCATGTAGAATTCCTGCCTGGGCACCAAGCCTTCAGAGCCTGAATGAGAAGACAGAAAGTGAATTGGGAGATATTAACTATGGTTCCTTTCAGATCTAAACTCATGGCTGACTGACTTCTCCAGTAGGTTTTGAGCAATCAAAACACCCAAGACAAATCCCGCATGCATACCTAATTAAATAATCCAGATTCTGTTTGCTTGAGTTTTCCGTAGCATCAAAACAGTTCCTCTATGTGCTTACCTTGGCTCCTCTGTAGTTTTAATTAAGCCTCCCAAGGTTCACAAGTATATTAAAATTAGCTGAAAGAAAACCTGCCGCCTTTGATGCCAAGGACCACAAGGTGCAAGCATCCTGGCTTGATTTTTCCCTTGAGTGACCCCAGCTGATTTTCAGAAGCAACCTGAAGGGAAATTTTCCTGTTTATTTTCCTTTGCAAGGAGGGGACAGTGATGGAAAGGTTTCTTTCTTGTGGGAAGCTGTGACAAAACAGACACAGGGAGCAGACAGTCCTATGGTCCCACTGGCCCAATAATGCTTGGATCAGTCTTCACTCCCGGCTAAATCCAGTTTTGTCCTCCCTCCCTCAAGAGTGAGTCAGGTGTTCCTATAGATGGACTGGGGTTTGAAGGGTCAGTCCAGGGTGTTTCTGTCTGCTCCCTGCCAAGGGAGGGGATGGGAAGTTGCAGAGAAGAAAAATGACCAGATGTGGTGGGAGGGGGAAGAGACCTTGAATAAGGATATACAGGGATGGAAAAAAAAAAATTCAGAGGGAAAGCTGAACACAAAGAAAATATATGTGTAGCAATCTTATTTGCATTTCCACCCTTGATAAGCCATGCTTATGATTATTATCCTCTGTATAGTTATTGTTAATTCTTCCACATTTTTAAATTCTTTTTACTGTTTTTTTTTGATAAATACAAAATAAAGAAGGAAAAAAAATTTAAAAAAAAAAACAAAAAAACAAAAAGCAAAAAAAAACAGACACAGGGAATCCTTCTGCAGAATATGCTCTGGTGTTCCATGTTAGGCTGGCTGAACCAATACACTTCAGCACTACTTCTTCTTGCCTTAGGAGGAATCAAGTCCTGGCAGACCCAGGCCTGCGGGTGTATTTGTTTCTCACTCTCATCTCTCCAGCTCTGAGGCCACTCTCAGTTTCTTACCAAGAATCTCTTCTTTTGGGGGTTGGTCATGAACTTCAAGATTCTTCTCTGATTTCAAGCCTTTTCCATTTGACTTCAGTTAGGTTCAGATATTGCGAAAAGACTTGCTTGGTTTTCTCCCCCAGACTCTGCTGCATGAAGGAGAATATTGGGGGATAGGGCAGTGTTGATAAGGACAGATGAACAGGCTGGAAATATTTTCAGAAGAGTGGACAGGACATAGTGATAAGCTTAGATACGGAAGGATGGAGGAGAAGTACTAAGGTGCTTGTATACCAGGATAGACCGAAATAGGAAAATCAACTGAGTTGCTACCAAAAGTGCCTAGGAGAGGATGTAAGGGCTATCACAGAGGAGTATAACTTTGAGAGGAGAAATTTCAGGAAAAAAAAATGAGAAATTTTTACTGGGGAAACTGAAGACAGACACTGAAGGAAGAGAATGAGGAAGTCTCAAGGATGGCTTGGAGATCCATAACATGGAGCTGGAGGTGGATAGAAAGGGAAACAGTGAGCAATTATTCATATGGACACGATCTTTGAAGTTGATACAGTATAGCTGGAATGAAAACTATGGCAGAAGTCCATGAATCTCTCAGGAGATGTGGAAAAAACTGGTTGAGGCCAGGGGCTGGAGTCAGACCAGAGCAGGGGAAGGTTAACATCCAGTGTTACTGATACAGGACAAAGAAAGGCCAGAGCTGCTTCCCGACACTCAGGATTGGCGAAAGAAAAAGACCACGTGGCGAACGAATGCTTCAGTCCGGCGCAAGGGGCATGAGGCCCTGAGGCTGTGAGGCTGGCAGAGGAATGAGTTAGGTAACCCTTTCAACAAGCTGAAAGATGCAAGAGAGCAGCGTGGCACAGAGGTGTGCAAGACAGGGCCAAAGTGTTTAGGAAACTTCTGCCAGAAGCTTGAGCAATCAAAGAAAAAGCCAGAGGGGAAAAAGAGGAGACTGAGAGATTCCTAATTAGGCCAAATTCTTAATCTGTTCTGCTCTGGGGTTGAGCTGGAGCAGAAAGGTCCGTGAGGTTGTATTTGTGTGAAGTGGGAATTTTGCTAACGTTATGGGCAAAGTGCAGATTTTCTTCCCTGAATATTTATAGAATTCTGCAATTGCTTCTTGCTGCTAAGAACCCAGGTCCTTTTGGTCCTGGTGCAGTACCATGTCCACGATGGCTTTCTTCCTTTGCTCTTGAGGATTTGCTGTAGGAGTCTGCATCATACCTGCCATCGAAGAAGAGAGCAAAGGCAGCCTGCCTAGTACCATTCTTATGCTAGAAGCTCTAGTGCCCTCTGGACAATTCACATGGTCACTAACGGTTCACTAATGGTTATGAGGCAGGCTGGGGAGCACATCACCTCGTCAGTGACCTCAGAAGAAAGTGGTAGATCTGATAGAGTTTTCTTTTTCATTATGGCCAGGATGAGTGTTCACCAAAAGCTTGGTCCCTAGGGTGAGAAGGTGTTACTGAGACATGGTGGGTCCTTGAAGAAACTTGGCATAGTGGAGAACCTTATGACTCTGGGGACATACATTTGAATAGGTTGGCAGGATCCTGGGCTTCCTGTCTTTTGCTTCCCTGTATTAGGTAAGCAGTTCTGTTTCACTATAAGCTAGCATCAGGATAATCTGCCCCCATCTCCCCAACCGAGGGAGTTGATTATGGGATGAAACCTCCCATAATCTGTCAGCCAAAATAAACCTTTCCAAGAGGTTTATAAGAATAAGTTGATTATCTCAATGTTTAGTTACAGGATACTGTTACTGAGTCAGCCATGTGGGTACCGACTGTAATATGGGGAAGAGGCTGCTAGGCCTTGATGCAGAGAGGTTATGTTCCTGAGGAAAAGATGAATCACACGGAGAAATTTGCAGAAATAAAGGCAGGAACCTGAAGGTGTATGAGGCTGACTGACCACCAGCCAGGTAGTTCATTCCTGGGAAGAGAAGCAGGCTGAGTGGAGGAGGTTAGTGAGTTTGTCACCTCGAGGGACAATGACAGAAGACAGGCAATCCCTATGGGCAGACCACAGTGAGGAGGGTCTGTGCAGGAGAAATGGGTCAGTGGTTAAAATGTGCACTACTCTCACAGAGGACCTGGGGTCAGTCCCTAGAGCCTAGGCCAGGCTTCTCACAGCTGCCTATCACTCCAGTTCCAGAGGGTCTGATGCTTCTGACCTCCCCCATCACCTGCACACGTGTGGCATACACTCACAGACACATACATGTAATTAAATAATAAAAATACACCTTTACAATGTGTAGAGTCCTTGAAATAGTTCAGGACAGATGATATCACCTTTGAAAGGGAGGGTGCAGTATAGTGCCAAGGTCAAGGAAGAAGAGAGGGCTGAGAGAAAACCCAGCTGGAATCACACAACAAAAGCTAATGCTCTTCAGTGGTGGAAAGAGCCAATTCTAAAACACTTGAAAAGACTCCTCTATCTACTGGAGGCTTTAAACATGTGCACTACTGCTCTCTTTCCTCCCTACCTCAGCTGTGGCCCCAGCCACAGGCTTCCAGAAGCCCCTGGGGTCAAGGAGGTTACCCCTTCTACCAGCAGGAGCTACTTTCTCCCTGACAGAGAAGATGTGGTGCTGCAGAACTCATGCACTGTTTTCTCTGGGGCTTGAAACCATCCATTTCCACCCAGAGGAAATAGTCTGGAATGTTTATTTTTTTTAAAACCTCATGAATATTAAGAGTGCTATAACTGAAGCCAAAACAGAAGAAAAATGAACGCAGCGGCATCCAGTGTGGGTGTTCCGCTTTCAAAGCCGTCTCCATCAGTGTCAAATGTTTGAAGCAAAGGGAGATAGATGGTATAAACACGGGGTAAAAGCCGGCGCAGCTTTGTAGATGAAGTAGATCAGCTTTACTCTGGCTCCTTGCTCACCCTAGCCTTAGGAAGGGAGAGCCAAGAAAGAGATGCTTTGAGGAGAAGGAGCACACATCTACTGAAAATTCAAAGTGCCAGTTCCGTTTTAAAGGTTCAGATTTATTTGGCCTGGATGTATCATGAACCTCTGAGGATTTGCATATCTTTAACATAATGTGAAGAACTAATAACCAGTGAGCAGCTTCGATAAGACCTTATGAATATTCACACTTTTAAATCTCCAGTGCATATTTCTCAACAATATAACACCCATCCTCTTCAAGCTCTGCTAATTCAACAGTGGCCCCAGGACTGTTGGAGAAAATATGACATAATAAAGTTTGGATGGGATGCTAGTGTAGGCAGCTATCAAGCTACTTTGGATTTGAAAATTATTCAGGATTTCCCAAAGTCAAATTTGATGTGTGTGTGTCGCATGTGGTGTTTGTGTGTGTGTGTGTGTGTGTGTGTATGTATGTGTGTGTGTATGTGTGTGCATGTGTATGTGTGTCACATGTGGAGTTTATGGGTGTGTGTGTATGTATGTGTGTGTGTTGTGGGTGTGGGTGTGTATGTATGTATGTGTGTGGGGTGTGTGTTATGCATTCTCATACCTGTGTGGGCACATATCTATGAGTGTACATGTGGAACCTCAGGGTTGACAATGGAGGGTATCTTCTGTTGTTCTCCACTTTACTTACTGAGAGTGAGCAGGGTCACTTGCTCAGTCAAGGACTCAGCTAGTCTAGAGAGCCAGCCTGCCTTAAAGATTTCTCCCTGTCTCAGCGTCCTGAGTGCTGACATTTCAGACAGGCTTCCATACCTTCCTGGCTTGTAGCTATGAAGATCTGAACACCAGATACTTGCACAGATACCCACTCAACCATCATCTCAATCCTTAATTTATTTTTTAAGATGAAACCAAACACAGAGGTCACTGCTGAAATGAAGATGTCATTAACTTGTTCAAAGATAGAAATGAAATATAGGATTGAGCATCCTTTATCCAGAAAGAAATATTGAAGATATTTTGTTTAATGTTTTAGAATTGATTTTACATAGCATCCCTAATCAATATCTTGCAGAAAGAAAACCTATTCTGGGGGGCTGGAGAGATGGCTCAGCGGTTAAGAGCACCGTCTGCTCTTCCAGAGGACCCGGGTTCGATTCCCAGCACCCACATGGCAGCTAACAACTGTCTGTAGTTCCAGTTCCAGGCAAACACCAAAGCAAATAAATAAATAAATAAAGTTTAAAAAAAAAAAAAGAAAAAGAAAACCTATTCTGCAATTCTTTCCCTTACCTGAACTACTAATTCAGTAAGAATAGCATCTTAAAATCATTGTGTCTCTGCAAGAACAACTGAGATCTGAGAAACAGGAGCTCAGACCCACTTAGGAAGAATGGAGGGGAGCAAGGAGAGAGAGATGCAGAGGGAGAAAGGAAGGGAGGGGTCTAGTCTGTTATGTAGTTGGTGTTTAGAGGGGGATTCTACACACTTCAGTAGAAGGCCAGCGAAGGGCTCATTACAGGATGGATTGTGCTCCCTTAAATGTACATGCTGGACCATTAGCCGGCTCACCTGGAGAGTGCTTTTCTGGCATGTGTGAAATCCTGGGTTTGATCACCAGAATAAACAAAAGCTTCTCAAAGATGAGAGTTACAAGACCAAACCAACCAACTACTCAAAACTCCAAGGCAACAATAACAACAACAAAATAAACAAAAACCCTGATTACAGCATCCTAATATCTCAGTAGTTCTGCTCATGACTTTATTTAGAGATAAACTGTTACATATCTGATTAAGTTAAAATGAAGTCATTACAGTGGTGGACCCTGATTCTAAGTGACTGGTGTCTCTATAGAAAGGGAACATTTAGACAAAGACAGGCACATTCTATAAGCCAAGGAATACCAGAGGTTGTTAGTAAACTATCAGAAGCAGAGAGAGAGAGAGAGAGAGAGAGAGAGACAGAGAGAGAGAGACAGAGAGACAGAGAGAGACAGAGAGACAGAGAGAGAGAAGGGGTCTGGCACATGTTGGCCTTTCCAGCCTGCAGAAGGAACCAGCTCTGCCAGGCCTGTGGCCTCAGATTTGCAGCCTCCAGAGCTGAGAAACAGTCATTTCTGTTGCTAAAGCCACCATGTCTGTGACACTTTCTATCAGCCTAGTAAATGAATCCAGATATTTATTAGAGCCCATTCTCCATAACCTAATTGCTTTTATCGTGCCTTAAGTAGCATTGCATTGAGTGGAAAAGACCCAGCAAACGGGGTTGTTTTATGGGATAGACTTTGTAGAACATGGCGAGCCCATCTTGTTTGTACAAAGACAGAAGGAAGTAGATGGAGAGGCAGCTGGCTGGCTTGTATTTGTTTCCTTCATCCATGCCAGCTACTTGGAAAAGAATTATTCTTCAATAATGGAAAGGTTTGCCATTTAAAAAGCCAGACACTGAGTATACTAGAATTCTCTGGTAATGTTGTATGGAGGCCAAGAACAACCTTATAGAAGATGCTAGGGCAGTGGTTCTTGACCTTCCTAATGCTGCAACTCTTTAATATAGTACTTCATGTTGTGCTGACCCCCCAACTAATTTCATTGCTACTTTATAACTGTAATTTTGCTACTGTTCTGAATTGTAATATAAATGTCTGATATGTGGGATATCTGATATGCGACTTCTGTGAAAAGGTCAGTTGACCTCCAAAGGTGTCATGATCCACAGGTTGAGAACCACTTTGCGAGCTAAAGAAAATATTTAAATCATTCAACCTTATATCACCTGAAAGCCATCATTAAATGTTCCTAGCCTGAATAATATGGCTTCTTTAAGGAGATGCTTGCACAGGACTTCTACTTCTGTTATATCGATAGGCTTAAGGTTGAGTTAGCACAAGCTATGATAGAAATGACTGGGAGAGTGGAATTTGGATTTATTTTAGTTTCTAATTTGTAAAAAG
The DNA here is from genome assembly GCA_004025045.1 of Sigmodon hispidus. Lineage (NCBI taxonomy): Eukaryota > Metazoa > Chordata > Mammalia > Rodentia > Cricetidae > Sigmodon > Sigmodon hispidus. The sequence goes on from PVIH01004315.1 coordinate 133,468, forward strand.
AAGTGACAGTTGGATAGCCATCAACAAGAAGTGAGCCCTGTTTCTTAAATTACAAACAGTAATTGTAAGAGGTGTAAAATGATTTTGTGAGTTGTGTGCATCATGCTCTTGAACCCCCAGGCTGACCCTCTGGCCACAGACCAGCTCACCCTCTCTGTCCCTGTTTGGGTAGAGTGTTGGCTTGAAGTGAGAAAACAATAAATGTTCACTGAAAGTGAAACACAAGACTTTAATAAAAGACTATTTTAGAAAGACTCCATGAACTGGCATGCATTGCCATGGCTCTTGGCGGGGCTTTGCTGGTGGATCTGAATATAGGAAAACTTTCCTGTTACGGTTCAGCTGAACTGGAGACTCACCAAACCTTCCCCAGTGTGATCAGGGGTGGGTGCCACTTTTCAGTGTAGTCCCAGGCAAACATGAGTTTCTGGGTCATTCTTTTGGTTTCTGAAGTGAGCATGGTCTATGTCTGCTTCCACAGTGTCATGGCTCTCCCCTGCTTTGAGATGACAGCAGGGAGGGTCCATCTCAGAATCTGTATCCACACAGCCCAGAACTGGAGCCTGTTCCCCATAAGAGACCAATTTCCAGGGCTTCCTCACAGGCCAGGCTCTGGGCACAGTTCATGCCAAGGGGTTGCAGGATACCAATGAGTGCCCATACAGTTGAAAAAAGGCTGACCCTCAGTTCCCCTAGATACAAATGCAAGAGCAACAAATATGCATGTAGCCTCTCCTTTGGTACCCACACCCTCAATACCCTTGTGTGAGGTATGTGGACACATGCGGGCATATTAGCTGTGGCCTTCTAATTCCAAGAGTGAGCCAAAAAAAGAACAGAAAGTTGCCAGCCCTTCTGCTTAATGCTTTCTGAAGGAGCTCTAATAACTGCCTATTTATAACCCCTGAACACTTGGTGGCCTTCCATGGAAGGAGCAGGCAGCTGCTACAGGAAGCCAACTGCCCTGCCCACTGACTAGAAACAGATGTCCCTTTCTGTCATCTTTGTGAATAGTTGCAATTCCATGAAGTGATCATTGTCAACTTATTTCCTTGTGTTTATGGCTCACTGAAATTTCAGGATGTAAAGATCTCATCATCTTGTCATCAGACATGGCTCAGTCCTAGAACAAAGGTGCCACAAGACAAGCCACACCCACTTTAATAAAGTCATTCCTTCATCTCAAACAGCTAAATGTCCATTTGGGACTCCAATGGAGTTGCCTAAGATTATCCAAATTCTAAGTATTACTTTAGAATAGAAATGTGTATTCTTTTTGGTGATGCCGAGGATTGAACCCATAACATCACATAAGGTAGGCATGTGTTCTAGCACTGAGCCACATCCTTGGCCTAGTCTAGTGTTTCTCAACCTCTTGGTGGTCATGACCCCTTTGGGGGAGAGATGACCTTTTCACAGGGGTCACCAAAGACCACTGGAAAACAAATATTTATAGTATGATTCATAACAGTAGCAAAATTACAGTCATAAAGTAGCAATGAAAATAATTTTATGGTAGGGAGTCATCACAACATAAGGAACTGTATGAAAGGGCTGCAGCATTAGGAAGGCTGAGAACCACTGCTCTAGACTAAGAACTCTTCCCAAGCATGACACTGACCAATTCTTTTCAGTTGCTTGGTGCTGTAGCTAGGAGGTATCATGCTCGATTAGCCTGTATAAAACTCTAGGCTGTAACCCAGCACCACAAGCAAACAGAAAGCATTAAGGATCAAGATGACAAACCTGCTGGTAGAATTTGAAAGGAGGGAGAACTGTTAGTGATGATGGGATGCTATGGGGAGTTTCACCATCTTCTTTTATATAAAGTTACAGGCAATCAGAATGCCAGGATCTTTCTGATCTATTCCAACACTCTGAAAATGCTTCTGATTTTAACTTTTATTTTAATCATATATCTATTTTTTGAGAATGAGCCTCATGTATCTCAGGTTGGCCTTGAACTCATTTTGTAGTCAAGGATAATCTTGGACTTGGGATCTTCCTGTTTCTAGCTCCTGAAGGATCCTCGGAGAGCTCAAGAGTGCTAGGCAAACTTGAAAGATGCAATGTAGACTCTGAGGGTCTCTGTAGGGTCTGTGCAAGGCTGATGGAGCAGCAGGCAGGGAGACATGGGCAGTTGGTGGCTGGTTCTTGGCTCTGTAAGCCGGTAGATAGTGGAGCCATTTACTGAGCTACAGAAGCAAATAAGATGAGGAGGTGTTCAGGGAGTGTGGGGACTCTTGTCACACATGCCTGGCTTGGGAAGTATAGCATCAATATTGAAAAGTCTTGGGGATCCTGGGCCACTGAGACTGGTAGGTAATGGAGGGCTGTAGACTTTCTTTTAGGTCAGAAGAGCATCAGTGGATAAAACAATAAAATTAATTAAATGTAAATTTTATAACTAGCAAGTGTTAGAGGTCATGAAACATCACAGTTCCCAATCCCACACTTGATTCTAGAAAGAGATTTAGTGCCCAGCTCATACCCTCAGTTGCAGTTTGAGAGTCTAAGGAGAAAGAGAAGGACAGGCCACGTGCCACATGCTGAGTGTTTCAGCTGAGACCTTGGCTGTGCTCTCTCAGGTGAACCGGAGTCATTTTCCCTTCACTCTTGTTTTACTATAAGCTCATCCGAGCATTGCAGTGAAAAGGAGCATGCCTACTTTTAGAATGAAATACTATTACATCCCTTCAATTCGAGTTTTATCTTTCCAAACAGGATTTAATTAAATGTTCTTAATTTTTTTTATTATCTGTGATCACGGTTTATTCCGCCTTCAAATTCATTAAATGTTATTAAGTCTCCCACGGCAATTGTGCATATCAGCAGCCTTGCTGGAATGGAACACTGTTTTAGACGTTTTCTACTGCTATCCTCCATCTGGAATCTACACACAGGCAGCATTTTATTTTAATAATTCATTTATTGGGACTCATTAATTCAAGTGTTAGATGTTTTTATTTGAAAGTTTTTTAAATAATAAAGTTTATTCAATTAAAAAGCAATTACTTATTAAGATTATATTGGGATGTTAATTGAAAATTGTCACAGTAAATAATACAGTAACCCACCCTTCTGGGATAATAATCACGTTCCCCAAGTGAGGACCAAACATAATTAACTGAAATGCTAATCATTTGTTTAGAAGAGCCCTTCTTAAACATTTTCTTCTTGTGACACATTTTTGCCTGAGAAATGTTTATGTAACCCCAAACATAGGTATATAAGATGGGTATGCACATCAAATATTCATGGATGATAAATTGTAAAAACTCATTTAAAAATTATTTGTCTAGTGTTACAATTTACTAAAGACAAAAGTACACATGTGCTAGCCAAAGACACAATTGGATACTTTGATGCTTAGGAATAATGGTAGGAAAACATTAAATTATTTGTTTTCTGTAATTAAACCATTATGTTTTTTTAAATCAGAGCAGAAAACTTTGAATGTACACTGAAAATGCTATAACTCCTAATATAGAATATCCTAGAATATTTGTTGGCAATGCATGATTAAAAGGTCCACCCATACAAGCTACACATGTCTGTGTTTAGAACCAAGGCTGAAGCCATAGGATGCAACATGCCCAGGACACTGCCAAAATCACCTTGGATTCATCACATCTTCAGGTTGAAATTAACTTTGGATTGTTGTATGTTTGAAAGCCTTTTACTGTTGCCACATTATTTTATTTTTTGTTTGTTCGTTTGTGTGTGTTCCCCATACTCATTTATGAGGCACAAATACAGGTGACCAAAACTTAGCACAGCTTCTGATGGGCTGCTGGGAGCAATGGGTATTAACTGCCAATCAAACCCCAATTCAGGCTCTCACATTAGCTGATTGTGTGTATGTGTGTGTGTGGGGGGGTGGGGATGGCATAAATGCATATCTGTGTAATATCTTTCATAAATCAGGCCTTTTGGACTGACAGATTCTCTGGTGACCCAGTAACAGACACTTTTTGCACTTTGGCCTTTCTCCTGTGCTGCAGAGCTGGCTCTTGGGACAAGCAGCAGAGAAGAGCAGAGAAGAGCGACCACATGACTGGCTTGTCAAAAAGAGAGACGCATTTGCTGTCTAATCAACGACTATGGCATTTTGGCCTGCTTGTTTCCTGTTGCAAATCCTCTGGCTCCTATCCTGTTTCAGGAACTGATGTTCTCCCCAGGGACACCTCCTGTCTCCAGCATCCTGAAGTATCTGGTTTCTACCCAAGTGCTCTGGGGATGCTGTCTTTGAGCTGCAGTGCTGTCTCTGCTTTCCGATCATCACTGACCTGGCTCCCTCTTTCAGTCTATTCATGTGCTTGGCCAGAATCTCTACTTCATAAAAGACAACCTCTCTGATCTAAGAGCACATGTGCCTCTGCAGATAATCATTCTCTTCAAATATCCACCTTCTCCTATCTGCCTTCATCTTTTGTCTTTGTAGTCAGCAGCCTTTTGGGGCTTCTAATACTCAAAGACAAAAATATATGTTCTAGTATTATTAAAGTTTAGAATAAAATATGTTTTCTGTCATATGTTTATGGTACATCTGTTATTTTAAATAACACATTAAGAAATTATTTTTATTCAATGGGGAAAATAAATGTAACTTTCTAGAAGTATTATTAGTACAGTGACAACTCTGCTTTTAAACCTTATGACAGAATTTTCTAGAAAATTATTTAAGTATACATTAGTGATTATTTATAAAACTATATTTACATGAAATATCATTGCTATTACCACTAGTTGAATATGAATATTATAACACAGCACTGAGAACAATCTCATCTAGTTAATAACATGGCAGGTTCACAGTCAACCAGTCTTTGGGTTCACAGTCAACCAGTCTTTGGTTTTCGCTCATCAGTTCTGTGATCCTGGCTTATTTACTCAGTCACACTCTCTCTGACTCCTCAGAAAGTATGGTCGTAGAAACAATGCTTCAGGGCTATTCTGAAAGCAGATATAATCAATATAAACCAACTGCTTTCAGAGTCATCTTCAACAAGGTACTCAGTTATCTGACCTGCCCAAATTGGTCAAACTGGTTCACTGCAGACTTAGGAAGTCTTTATTGCTTAAGTCTTGTTCTTAGTACTAGGAATTAAAGCCAAGGTCATGTATGTACTAGACACATATTCTACCACTAAACTATATATGCCTGAGTCCTATACAAAGTCATTAAATGGGGGGAGTGGAGGCAGAAGGGAACAGAAAGGCAAGGAAGGAAACTAGGACATCATCATTATGTTCATATCATTATGTCATTATACTGTACCCATGGCAATGTTCAGGATAGAGGTGCCTTTACTCTGAATCAGGACACCAGAGGATGAGTTTAGCATCTGCAAGGCTCTATCAATGGAGGATGCCCCAATGGGAGGGTGGCTAGGTCCAGTCCATATGAGTCTTTTTGTGTATTAAGAATATTAAAAAAGAGTGATATTAAAGGATTTTGGTGTGAGAACAACTGAATTAATAGAAAAGGCATAGATGCTCATGAAAACACAAAAAGGAAAGAGAATAAACACACATCCTGGGCACTGCACTTAGTATGTGTCCAATTACGACTTCAGTCTAAAGTAGTCTAATACAGAAAGTAAAGAAGATTGTGGAGATAGCTTGGGAGGTGGGCAAAGCACTTGCCACACAAGCATTAGGACCTGAGTTTAGATCCCTAGGACCCGTGTAGAGTGGGACAATAGCTCCCATGATAAGATGGGATATAGCTAACAGGAAAATTCCTGGAAGCCTGCAGACAGCTAGCTAGCTTGTCACACACAACAGAGGACAAAGGACAAGCATGGGTGTCAGGCCTTCTTATCGATACATCATGTTTCAGGCAGCATCTCTTGTTGCTCACCACTGTGTATAGTGGGTTTGTTAGCAGTAACTGGAGCCAGTACCCAGCTCACCCTATCCCAGAACACCTGGCATTGAACAACAGTCCGTGTCTTAGATGTGGTAGAAGACAGGACTGGCCTCCAAGGTTATCTTATGGTCTCCATATGTGCTCTGTGATGCACACAAATACACATCCATCATACACACAAGATTTTAAAGAGAAGCATATAAAAAATATTAGTGTAGACAAATTAGTGTAGGTAAAAAGGGATGATCAGAAAGAGGAGATGCAAACTAATTTGCAAACATTGCAACAACATGGGAAGGCTGTCATAGCTCAGGTTTAAACGGCTTCTAGAATTGGATACATCGAGTATGGGCTCAGGCATGCTACTGTCATGCTATGGTGTCCACAAAGCACTCTGTCACTTTCCTTAGGTTTAATTTTCTCTTGTGACAGCAAAGGTTTGAGACACCCTCTAACGTCTCCTTCAACTTTGTTGGGTCACATGACTCCAGTGCTGGGTCTGTGGCCCATTTTACATTATAACCTTAGAGTTGAATGATGGTGATCTCTGGCATTTTACAGGATGTCAGGCAGCCAGGTGCCACAGCCTAAGTGCCACTGTGGTGACAGTCTTCTTAAAAATTTTCCCTCTCTGGGAAAGACCTCTCAGAAAGGAAGGCTGGAAGGCTGGGCTGGCAGGCTGGGGCAGACAGCCAGCTTTCCCTTCCATCTGGGCCAGCTAAGTCTACCTCTGTAAGGGTGGCTATCCTGCTGAAGATTTGGTCTGAAGAGTGCAGGGGAGCCCCGAGAGAGCAAGGTGCATGTGCATGGGAGGGGTAGGGGTGGGCTTGGGGAAGGTGTTGTTGGTTCAAAGACACATTTAGATGAGTTATAAGAACAAGTGCTAACGCACATTGCCCTCTTTTCTCTCCCATTGTTAGTGTTTGTTACAGCAAAGTCTCCGTTTCCTGTTCTGTATTGAATTTGACACACAGTTGGTAGACATGCTTTCAAAACCCAGCCAGAGCTGATAAATAGTACTGGCTTAATGTTAATAAAGGAAAGGGTTGAGACTGAACTCAAGCATGGCTTTAAGTAAATAATTACACAAAGGCTATGAATTTTATAAAGAGAAAATGGCAGGGAAGTGTTGCATGTTTTTGTTTTAACAGTATGATAAATGGGGCCATGCATGGCTGAGAATAATATAATTTCCGTCTCAGAAGGAAACATTAGCATTCATTTCAACCCTCTACATCTTAAACTCAACATGGTGCTAAGCACTGTGGGACTGTAGGTAGATTTCTCCTCTGATAGTCCAGATTGGTTTTATTATATATATAACATATCACCACATACAAACCCACTAAGGTGAGGATGCTTCTCAGCAGCTCATAACATGCTAAGAGACAGATGCAGCCAAGTCCCCACTTGGTCTCTGTTGCACTAGAGTCTACTCCCTACATTCCATGCAGGGGTCAACTCCATCAAGTTGCTGTTTCTGGTGACTTGCAGCTGGGTTCTGGGTTCGGACAGTGGGAAGCTCTTAGAGGAAGGGACAGCCAGAGGTTTATGTCCCTCCCCCTCAGCCCACCTGGGGATCTCCAGAGGTCACTACAGTTTGCTCCTGATTTCTTCTTCTTGAACCAGAGTTCAAGCTCCCAGTTCTGATAATGGTACCTCTTGCCATTGTCTTTCCAGCCCAGGATGGTGAAGGTCTGTTTTCACCTGTAGGTTATCTCCCAGCATCTTTTATCACCTCAGAAATGAATTCTTGACTTAGTACAATATTTTAAACTAAGTAGCCTGGCTTCTGGTCCCTGGTTAAATTCTGACTTATCTATATGATCAATGTTCTCCCAGCCATTTGAGCGGTTAAGAAGTTTGATTGACAGCTATGGCTGGACACACAGAGAAATATGAATAGCTGAGGAGTTTGGACAAGAGGCTACACAGGAAGTATGCCTTCCATGGTAGACAGAGCCTTGACAAATGGTAAAGGTTTTGTGCTGGCTAAGTGAGTTGAATCTTAATAGGAAATGTGGAGAAGGGGACATAGTCTAGGCACAGGGACCTAACTTATAGTGGGAGGCAGAGGGAGGTGCCATTGTGGGCATTAGAAAGTTCTAGTGTAAGAACAATGGGAGTGCTTTGTTCCCAGCTGTGACCATGACCATGTTTCTTTTTTCTTTTCTTTTTTTTTTTTATTTTCTTGAGATACTGCAGTTTTCTTTCTTTTTTTTATTTTGTATTTAACAAAAAAAAACAGTAACATGAATTTAAAATGAGGAAAAGTTAACAATAACTATGAAGAGGATAAGTATCATAAGCATGGCTTATCAAGGGTGGTAATGCAAATAAGATTGCTACACATATATTTACTATGTGTTCAGGTTTCCCTCTGAAATTTTTTTTTCCCATCCCTGTATTTCCTTATTCAAGGTCCCTTCCCCCTCCCACCACATCTTGACATTTCTCTTCTCTGCAACTCCCCATCCCTCCCTGGGCAGGGAGCAGACAGTCCTATGGTCCCACTGGCCCAATAATGTTTGGATCAGTCTCCACTCCTGGCCAAATCCAGTTTTGCATGACCATGTTTCTAAGCCATGCCGAGCTGTACTGTAGGATGAGCCTCAGATGAAAGAGACCCTGGCACAGGTTTGTCCTGTGACTGCTATGGGAGAGATGAAGGGGTAAGGCCACAGGCAATGTGGCCTCATCAGGGATGTAGGATGAGGAGTGGATTTATAATACTTGACACTGAGGCCTAGGGGTGAGCTTAGGGGCAGAACAACTTAAACTGTGTGAGATGCTGGTGTATATTTACACACACACACACACACACACACACACACACACAAAGTGGGGAAATGGAAATAAGGAGCAATAAGAGGATAGGAGCCCAGGAATGATTAATGATGCTCTTAGGCCTGTAGGTTATAGAGAATGAACTTGAATTAGAGGTATGTCTTAGTAATTATTCTATTACTGTGAAGAGATACTATGACCATGGCAACTAACTCGTATGTGTGTGTGTGTGTGTGTGTGTGTGTGTGTGTGTGTGTGTGTGTGTGTGTAGAAGCATTTAACTAGGACTTGCTTACAGTTCAGAGGCTTAGTCCATTATTATGGTGGGAAGACAGGTATGGTGCTGGAGCAGTAGCTGAGAGCTTTATATCCTGATCATAAGCAGCAGACACACCAGAGGAGATGCTAG